>PVIC010000394.1:109555-127764 GCA_004025085.1 Thryonomys swinderianus
CAGCAATCCTCCTGTCTCTGCCTCCCGAGTGCTGGGATTACAGGCGTGAGCCACCACGTCCGGCATTGTGGTATGCGGTGTTGATTGTTGGTGGGCGTGTCTCCACACCCAGCATTATATGTGGTTACCGGGGATCGAACTCAGGACCTTGCGCTTGCAAGGCAGGCGCCGGAACCACTGAGCTAACCCTCCGGCCCGGAAAGTGCATGTTTATTATCCTTTAGACTTCCTCTGGATCAGTGCTGATTTCCCCATTTTCATTCCTTATAGCATGGATTTGAACCTTTTCTTTCCTTTGTTTCATAGGGTTGGCTAAGGATCTGTTGATTTTTATTTATCCTTTCAAAAACCCAACTCTTCGATTCACTGATTTTTTTTTGTATTGTTCTCTTTGTCTCCATTGCATTAATTTCAGCTCTGATCCTAATAATTTCCTCTCAAGTATGAGCTTTGGATTTGTCTTGTTCTCTTTTTCTAATTCTCTGAGCATTAGATTGTTTATTTCAGTTTGCTCTATTTTCCGAGTGTAGGCATTCATTGCTATGAATTTCCCATGTAGAACTGCTTTCATTGTGTCCCATAAGTTCCTGTATGTTGTACTGGAGTTGTTATTTAGTTGTATAAACTGTTTAATTTCTTCTTTAATTTCTTTTGTGGCCCATTGGTTGGTCAACAGTGTTGTTCAATTTCCATGTGTTTGTCAGGACCTTGGAATTTCTTTTGCTATTGAGCTCCAGTTTCAAGGCACTATGGTCTGATAGTATGCAGGGGATAACTTTGATTCCTTTGCCTTCACTTAAGTATGTTTTATGAATCAGAATGTGATCTATTTTGGGCAATGATACATAAATAGCTGAGAAGTTATACTCTGGCTTTGTAGGGTGAAATATTCTGTAGGCATCTAGTAAGTCCATTTGCTCAAAAGTTTGATTTAGCTCAAGTATCTCCTTATTGATTCTTTGTCCAGTTGATTTCTCAATTTGTGATAGTGGAGTACTGAAGTCCCCTACTACTATTGTATTCATGGTTATCTGGTTTTTCATGTCCACTAATGTTTGTTTTAAATATTTGGGTGCATTAGAGTTTGGTGCATAAATATTTATGATTGTTGTTCCTTTCTCTTGGATCATTCCCTGTACGAGAATATAGTGACCTTCTTTATCTGTTTTAATCAGTTTGGGTTTGAAGTCTATTTTATCTGCACACAAGATAGCCACTCCTGCCTTTTTGCCATTTCCTGTGACATGGAGGATTGTTTTCCAACCTTTTATGTTCAGTCTATGGGTTTCTTTCTGAATTAGGTGTGTTTCCTGTATGCAGCAGATTGTAGGATCTTGCTTCTTGATCCAATCTGCTAGTCTGTATCTTTTAATTGGCCCAATCTGCTAGTCTGTATCTTTTAATTGAATCCACTGACATTAATGGTTATGACTGATATGGACATATTCAGAGCTGCCATGTTTCCCTGTTCTCGGTTCTTTTCTACCTTCTTTTCCCCCTTTTCTATTTAGTTTCATGTTTGCCCCAGTGAGTTCACTCTCCTGGGTCTCGTGGGTATGTAATTTTCTGTGTTTTTTTCCAAGATGTTCTTTAGAATGTTCTGGGGTGCAGGTTTCATATTTGTGAAGTTTTTCAGGTGTTCTTTATCATGGAAGTGTCTTATTTCCCTGTCTATTCTGAAAGATAGTTCTGCAGGATACAACAGTGTAGGTTGGAGGGTGTTTTTCTGCAATGCTTGAAATACTCCCCTCCAGGCTCTCCTTTTGTTATTTATGTTGAAAAGTCTGCTGTGATCCTAATGGGCCTCCCTTTGTAGGTGATTTTCTTCCTTTCTCTCACTGCTTTCAGCATTTCAGTCTTTTGATGTATATCTGCTACCTTTATAATTATATGTCTAGGTGTAGATATTTTTATGTTACGGACTTTGGGAGACATATAGGCCTCATTAATCTGTATGTCCAATTCTTTTCCTGTGAAGCTTTCTGCTGTTATCTCTGACAACAGTTTTTTTATGTCTTTTGCCCTGTCTCCTGCTTCCTCAGTGACTCCAGTCAGTCTTATGTTATTTTTCTTTGAGTCATCTAGAAGCTGTTGGATTGATTTCTCATGGTCCCTTGCCCTTTTCCATAGATTATGTCTTTCCTGTTCATTGGTTGCTATGCTGTCCTCCAGGTCTGAGATTTGGTTCTCTGCTTCATTCATCCTACTTCACAAGCTTTCGTTCTCCTTCATCATCACCTGGAGCTCTGCTTGAAGCTGTTTAAAAGTTTCCATTGCTTCTGCTATCTTGGATTCTATCATCTCACTGATCTCTTCTTTAATGATGTCCTTCACTCTGGACAGTATCTCTGTTTTGATCTCAGAGATAAGTTCTGATTACCATTTTACTAGATCTGCTTAGTTACCATCTCAAGAATCCTGGTGTTTGAGTTTCAGTTTTCCCTATTTCTCTTTTCTCTGAATTTCCCTGTGGTGGTGATCTTTGTGTCTGGTTTTTTGTATAGTTTCTCATTTCTACTCTTTTGTCATTACTAATTTGATTTGTTTAATTCTTTGCCTGATGACACAGCAATGTTTGTTGCAGGTATCTTTCTTTCTATTATCTGGGGCCCTTCGAAGTGGCACCTTCCTGGGTTGTCCTCCTTGAATATGTAGTGACCCTTGAGAGTTCTCAGTTCTGACACATCATGGGAGGTATTTGAACAGAACAATCACATCATCTTTGTTACCAAAATACAATCAGTGCCAATATCAGTATTAAATGCAGTAAATAAAATGAAAGTTTTGTTAATTTCTATTCTGAAGACTTTGAGCTCATGAGTTACCTCTATGTCCATATGCCGAAGTTTAGAATTAATCAGCAATGTGCATACAACATGTAGATCATAAATGTACCCCCCAGAACCCTTTGGGAATAAAAGGTAACTGGGGAATCAGGAAGGTGGGGAGACAGAAGGAGCATGAAATAGGCTTAGCAGATTTATAAAGATCACCTAGACTTGAGAACCTCATATATATGCCAGTGGGTAACAGAGGATAAAAGCGCATATATAAAACAGTACCAGCTCTATGCTATAAGACCGCTGGAGACTTTGCAGACCTTCCTATAATAGTACAAGTGAAGAGATAGGGCAGCCTAAGAGTCTTTTACTTCTGAGTATTGGTTCTGACAGGAAGATTGGAGAGCATGTGGAGACAAGAGGTGAATAATGGGATCTAGGAGTAGATGGCAAAACAGAAGCTAGATTCACTTGTTTTTTTATCTTGCCTGGTCTCTCAGTGTGGCTCCGGTGTGGAGGGACACAGGAAATGGCTCCGGGCTCCTCTTGCACCTGTGGCATCACAACACAGCTCCGGGGTGGAGTGGGGGCTGGCCAGCAGGCCACAATCTTCCACACTTGTAATGGCACCCTGGGTCTGTGACCTGAGCCCTCTCAAAGTGGCTCCAGGGTGGAGTGGGGACCAGCAGGGAGGCTGCAATCCACACTGGTAATGGCACCCAGGATCTGTGACCTGAGTCCTTTCAGCGTGGCTGGCCACGATCCTCCACACTGGTAATGGCGCCTGGGGCCTGTGACCTGAGTACTATGGATGAAGCTCCGGGGTGGGGTGGGGACTGGCCAGTAGGCCACAATCCTCCACACTGGTAATGGTGCCTAGGGTCTGCGACCTGAGTCTCTTTCCCATATTATAGGTTGTCAAAACGGCAATACCTTGAGTGAGAGACAGGGACCCCATTCACATAACTTGTCTTATAGTCTATTATCATAACTGCTCTATTTTAGTTTCCTTAATGTCTTTAGCTAGTTTATAAAGTTTATGATATGTATGAATTAATAAAAATAGTATATATAGGGTTCAGAGATATTCATAGCCCATCTGTTTCTAGGAAGTATAACAACAAAATGCAAACATAAATACAAATCAGTTAAGGAGCTAGGGCTTCAAGGATACATGCAAAAGGAATCCTGGAACATGTCTGTGATGGATTTGGGGAGGGCTACTCTATCTCTTCTCTAAATCGCACTGTGCCAGCACCATTCCAATTGGCCCCATGTTATGGAATTCATCATACTGTACTGTATTTAGCTTCCTAGTCATATTTCTCTTAGTATGTAAATTAATTTGGCCAGGTACTATATACTTCTCATTGTTGTCTTCTAAAACAACATGAACAATAGAATTTCAGTTATTTAGTAGGTTTGCTCTAAAAAGCCTGTTTAATTTAGATTACTTCCAAAATTCTGTTTGCCATGATAATTGCCACCTTCTATGATAATTTATTGAGGAATTTTTTCTAAACTTTATCAGATAGTGATAAAACAGTATAAGTAGAGTCATCTTTAAGTATCACATATTATTTCTCTTAAAGAAATGGTTTTTATATAAAATTTAGTCAAGTATTCATGTTCAATTTCATCTATGAAAGACAGCTCTCATTCCCTTCAGATTTATGTGGTTCAAGAAAATTTGAACCAATCATTCTCTTGGCTCAGTAACTGAGTTCAAGATTAAGATCTGTCCAATCAGAGTACTTAGTCCCCCCTTCCACATTACATTCACACTGAGTCAGGAATGGGCAGTGACTTGTCTGATAAATAAAAGTATCCCTGAGTTACATGGAAGTACAAGTCAAAGTGATTTCTTTCACTAGTACTGTAAGCTGTAAGTTTTTTTGAGCTATAAAGATCATACAAGCTCAGAGTTTCCAAAGAATCTCCTTCCTAGTGGATACCGAACAATGTAACAGACACAAAGGAAATCACAACCAAGGATATAATCAGTATTCGGTATTACATAACTCAAACAACCTGATCTTTTCTGACTAGACCAAAGGACATTTATGTTTCTGTCCCTCAACCTTTGAATATACTTGACATCAGTTGGAATGGAGAAGTTCTGACTGAAGTGCTTAGCCAGTAATCATCTCTTTTTAGGAAGCTTAATGACAAAATGAAAACAGACAATACAAATCACTTCAGGAGCTAGGACTGCAATGATGAACACAAAAGGCCTACGAGAAAGAAAGGTATGCCAAGTAAAAACAGAACTTACATTGTAAGTAAAGAGAATCTGGGGGTGCAGATTTAGCTCAGTGGTTCCAGTGCCTGCTTAAATACCAGGTGTAGTGGTTCATGCCCACCAGCAATCTGTACCATTACCACAAAGGCCGGGCTTGGCAGCTCATGCCTGTAATCCCAGCACTTGGGAGGCAGAGGTAGGAGGATTGCTGAGGTTGAGGCTTGCCTGAGCTACATAGTGAGCTCAGGGCCAGCCTGAACTACAAAGCAAGACCCTGTCTCAGAGAGAGAGAGAGAGAGAGAGAGAGAGAGAGAGAGAGAGAGAGAGAATACTGAGGCACTCAATAGAAGCTGTTCATAGGAAAGCATACAGAGGTGTACTGCAAGGCACAGTGGGAATAATAATAATCACTAACATTGATCAAGTGTTCATGGTATGTCTCAGGCTCTCTTTTAAGCATCGTACATAGATTGCCTCATGTAATACAGTACCATATTGCAAATTGTGTTTCTGATCCCTTACCTTCATTTATGTATTCCTTCCATTTTTAGTTTAATGTTACTGTTGAGTTTCTTCTGAGAGATAAGGGAGATTTTAAAGATATCATTATTGACACCTTGTAGCTTATGATAGACAAGTCATCCTTTATTCCTAGACTCTAGCGCAGTACTTGTTACACTGTCATAGTAACTACTGTAGGATACTGAAGTGACAAGGGAAGAAAATACAAGTTTTATTAAAGATTTAAACTTGTACCAAAGTTCAAGAGTGCACTGTTCTCCACGACAGCTTTTCTCAGTTTATTTTATAATTCCTCTCAGCCACACTATGCTGTAAGAATGCAACAAGAGGTATATGCAGGTTTAGTAACCTCCCCCTATAGTGCTAATGTTCATTACAGAATAGATTACTATTTTGGCTCATGAGGGGAGCATATTCTTATCATTGTAGATTTTTGGTATACTGAGATCTTCAATGGGCATTTTAGCACTGCTTTTTCAAAATAGAAAAGGTTTAAAGGGGGAGGGGAAGAAGGAGGATAGGGGAAAGTAAAGAAAGGAGAGAAAAGAAGGAAAATCGAAGCAATGTTTCATAGAGGGCTGAAGAAGAGGGAGGGGACTGGGAAAAAACAAGAACAAAGAAACATCATGTACAGAAACAACTTCACAATGATGAATGTGACCATAATGTAGACCTAAAGTGTGCCAATAAACATATTAAAAATAGTTATGTCAAAGTTTTAATTTAAAAAGGCTCATGATTATTAGAAGAGAATTGTTTTGTATTATCTTACTTTAACTTTTCAAGTTCTAATACTTCCAATTTTCTGAAAATGGCCTTAGAATTTCAATTATTTCATGAAAACAAACCAATTCAATTTAGATGTCAATTCAAAACTGATTCTGGAATGATTTTATTGTGGCAGATTTAAGTCATTTTAGCACTCTACCTACCCATTCAACAATTTTATATTTACTAACAGTTATGAATATTTGGATATCAGAAGGTTATGTATGCAAACTAATCTTCAGGCAGTGAACTAAATCTATCATATTCAGTTAAGTGATAACTTAAAGATTATTCATAAGTTTTAATTCAATTGGGAGTTATTTTACACTTAGTATAGTACAAATTACATAAAGCATCTGCTTGTAGTTCATACTGAAAAGTGTCCGATGCAGTCAACAGGGCTCTATCCCAATGGTACAGTGAGTGTGAGGCCCTCCAGTGATCTAAGTAACTTTGCACCTCCTCCTCAGGAAAATGCTTTCGTCATGTATTATTCAATGAATTCCTCATTTTGTCATAAGAGACTACATAATTTGAGATAAAGTCTTCATCAGTTTTCATCCTTCTATAAAACGATTCCATCAATTGAAAAGGAGATATGCAGAATAAATTTCATTTGGATTATCTAAATCAGTTGCTGATTTCCAGTACCAGATCTCCTAAGATTATTCTTTTAGTGAATTTCTGTCCATATTCCTGATTTTTGTGTACTAACCATCACAATAGCATTGGCTGTGCCTGGCTGAGAAGCCCAAAGTCCCGAGTTCAATCCCCAGTAACAATAAATAAATAAATAAATAAATAAATAAATAAATAAATAAATAAATAAAGTATTGTTTACTGTAACAATGGAGAGCAGAAGAAATTAATGACTTCGGATCATTAATCTGGTATTTTTCCTATTATCCTGCCTTCTAACAGATTTTCACCAGTCATTTTTATTTCAAGGAAAGACCAGACATGTTGAAAAACAATAATAGCCTAAGAGTCCCTCTGACCATCATGATCCAAACATTTACATCAACAGACCACTCAAAAGTAAAAGGCTGCAAGCCACATATGTAAATTAAGTGTTCTCATCACAAGTTTGGAGATGACAAATAGGAGAATTACCTTTTTCTTACTACAGTATGCACATAGATCAAAACATCACATTGTGCCAGGCATAGTGGCTTATGCTTGTAATCCTAGCACTCGGGGAGAGGCAGGAGGATTGCTGAGTTCCAGGCCAGCTTGGGCAACATAATGAGTTCATGACCAAACTGAACCACAAACCCTCTCTCCCAAAAACAAAAGCATCACATTGTGCCTAATAAATAAACAAAATTACTGGTAGTGCACTGGTGTATACTTTACAATTAACTGACATTTTAGTTTTACAGATCACATTTCACAACTCAGGGGCAACATGTGACTAATGTTTATTATTAAACAGCTCAGCCTAAATCCTGAGATTTATAAGATATGTGTTTGAGAGTAGTATATAAAAGCTGAATTGCATCCACAAAAAAATTAAAAAGTACTGCCTAAGATCAGACAGGAAACAAATGATAATAGAGGAGGAGTATTTAGAAGAATAACTTCCTAAGGAGAGTTACTGAAGCACAGCAAGACCCTAGACAGGAAACCATTATGGATGAGATTATAGATGGATGTGTATAGAAGAATGTAAAAACTAAAAAGGCTGCTGTGTTCTCTGTATACAGCCAGAGAAGCAAAGAGACTCTAAAACTGAATGAGCCTGTTAGGGAACAAGCAAGTTCTCTCTCTCAATCCAGGACCAGCTAAGTCCTTACCACCAAGGCACATGGCTCTTCCTCATGAATTTTCCAAATTTATTTTCAGACCTGGAGATGAGTCAGGCATGGATTTTTCTAAGCAAGTACTCTACCACTAAATTACATCCCCAGGCTAGGTATCTTTTTAGTTCTGTCAATTTAAGCTTCAAAAACTCTAATACTTAATTTTTCATATCTTGCTGATACATTTTAGTTTTTTAAGATTATCATGTAAATTTAATGAAAATACCAGAATTTAAATAACCAAAATCTTATTTATGTAAAATCTAACTTATGTAATCTATTTTGTTACTCTTTGTATATTTTATAATATATCATAAAATTAAAACATAATTTCAGGGCTGGAGGGTTAGCTCAGTGGTTGTGGTGCCTGCCTCGCAAGCTCAAGGTCCTGAGTTTGATCCCCGGTTTCCACATACAATGCTGGACATGGAGACACGCCCACCAACAATCAACACCTCATACCACAGTGCCAGGCGTGGTGGCTCACGCTGTAATCCCAGCACTCGGGAGGCAGAGACAGGAGGATTGCTGAGTCCGCGGTGGCTTGCCTGGGCACCATAGTGAGCTCAGGGTCAGCCTGAACTACAAAGCGAGACCCTGTCTCAAAAAAAGCAAAAAAAAAAAAAAAAAAAAAAAAACACCATAATTTCAAAGCTTAGTAACAACTGCTCATGTATCACAGCATACAGAAGAAATAAATTAGTCTGTATCAAGCATGAACTTCATTCTCATGTCAAAAAACCTGATTTGCGAGGTATATGGACTACTACTCATTTTTCCATTGACTCCTCTCATTTAATTCATGTGACACCTTAATTATACATCAAAAGGAAAAGACATGAAGTGTAATATGACTCATTTTTACTTTATATTATTTTCTATTTTGCCTTAAGCTTGAGTAATATTCCAATCATGAACTCTTTTTAAAAAACTCAGTTCCTTTATTCACACATTGGACTGAATTATTTCATTACAAAATACTGAATGGAATCATACAAATTTAGCCATCTCCAAACATTAGATGCATGCAGCTGGCCCCAAGTAGCACAGACTAACTTTCCACAACCCACACATACACATGCACACATACACGCAGGTCACACTGAAATGAATGGAGTTATTCATGAAAGTGGAGAAGGCCCTCAACAAACTTTGAAAGAACTGTTGTGATGTGTACACATATTCTACCACATTTACAATCTTTATTTGAGCAGCACAAATCTTTCTGACCCAAGTTTTACTGCATTTACACTTTTATTCATTTTTCACTATTTCATATTCATTTTTCTGGGAAATGATAGTAGTGTGAATATTTTAATTTGTTCTTCATAGGAAAATAAACAGTTTGGTCAGCACACTCCCAGACAAGCTAAAAGCAGCAATTGAAAGTGTTGAAACTGACAGTTGAATACATAATTCATTTATTTGAATATATGGTTTTTAAGACTCCTGAAAATGAATCAAGCATTTTTTCCATGAAAATTAATTTCTTGGCAATATTTTCAATTTTTGCATAATAGGAAAGGAGTCACTTCCCACAGCAAAATAATTCCACAAAATTTGGAAGAATATTTTTCTAAAAGGAAATATAAACTCAGATATAGGTTATCATATGACTTTAGGACCTGAAGCAGTATTTTTAAAAGTTGTTCTTTTCTAAATGTATGTATGTTACTTAAGTGAGATTATAATTATTTTTAAAGAAAAAGAAATACAATCTTTAGTTAAAATCTTTCATTAAAATATTTTCTATAAATTTAACTGTATTTTATCATTTTTTTAAGACAGGTTCTTACTTTTTAAGACAGCCAGTAGGCCAGGTTGGCCCTGAGCTCACTATGTAGCCCAGGCAAGCCTTGAACTCATCAATCCTCCTGCCTCTGCCTCCTGAGCGCTGGGATTACAGGTGTGAGCCACCACACCCAGCTTATCATTTATTTTTGTCCAATCCAACAAGTAACTAACCTTTAGTAAGACCAAACAATTTAGGCAAGCTGGTTTTTAAATTTAGAGCTAATTATTGTTAGTGGGGCTCAGGGCACCCCAGATTCTATTATAGGCATTATTATTGTACCTTTACAAAGAACCTGTGTTAATGATGCATGACCCACAATAATTTAACATAAAAATGCCAATTGTTAATGTAGGCAATCACTGTTATATTTTTATAAATTTTATCTCAGTATAATTGATGAAAATATGTTGAGTAATTGCATGCTCCTTGTTCTATGTATTAAACTTATCTTGAAACATAAGTTTCACAGAAAAGACAAGAGGACCTGAACCACAAATGATCAGAGTGTTCAGAAAAACATAAATATGCTGTTTAATAAAGTTCAAGTAAATGTGCACATGAAATCCAGTTTCACAAACAGGCAAAATATATTTTATCATCTATTTTTTCATCAAAGAAACACACTACAGCCAATTTTTCAGAAGTTCTTGCTGGTGTGACTCAATACCTATCTGAGATGATCTTTCTTTTTCTAGGATTCCACCTAACACATAAGTTAAGCCTGATATTGTCACTGACTTTTGAGCCTTCACTTATTTGAAGTCTTTTATTTCTGTACTTTGAACAGTTTGTACAGTTTGAATGTTTTATCTTTAAGATCACTATTTTTGTCTGTTCTTTGTACAGTTTTAGTATGTTTTATCATAAGTTCTGTTTTTAATTTCTGGTATCATATTTCCAGAATTTTCTTTGGTTCTTATAGATTCTGTTATTTTCATGAACAGTCCTCATCATTTCACTCAACCACCTTTCCTTTTATTTCTAAAACTGCTTTTTGTTTGTTTTGTACCAAGGATTGAACTCAGGACCTTGCTCTTATAACGCAGACACAGCACCACTCACCTAAGTCCCACCCCAAGCATATTTATAATAGGTGTCTTAATGTCCTTGTGTGGTCATTCCTCACTCTCTACTACCATTCTGTCTATTTTAGTATTCAATCAAACACTTCAGGAGTAGATATTAGGTGCTCTACTTTTTGCAGATCTCTTTTCTCTTATCCCCAAAGTACTAGCTTCTCAACAGCTCTAAAATATAAGCTTCACCCAGTAATACCTCTGTGTGCTTGGGATTTCCATCTGCATATATCATGGTTTAAAAATACTTCTTCCATAGCATGTCCTTCTCTTTTCTCAAGACCATTCCAATATCTATGTCAATTATTTGATACACATTGTCCAGTAAATAGTTTGTGCTGAGTTTAATTCTATAAAAATTACTATATTATTGAAAGTAAAAATCAACCAATCTAATTTTTTTTTTTTTTTTTTTGCTTTTGGAGACAGGGTCTCACTTTGTAGTTCAGGCTGGCCCTGAACTCACTATGGTGCCCAGGCAAGCCGCTGTGAACTCAGCAATCCTCCTGTCCCTGCCTCCCGAGTGCTGGGATGACAGGCGTGAGCCACCACGTCTGGCAATGTGGTATGCGGTGTTCATTGTTGGTGGGCTTGTCTCCACGCCCAGCATTATATGTGGTTACCGGGGATCGAACTCAGGACCTTGCGCTTTTGAGGCAGGCGCCGGAACCACTGAGCTAACCCTCCGGCCCCGACCAATCTAATTTTAATAAATACTTTCAATTTAGTTTCCCCCCCCAAAAAAGGCAGTTCACATTCCCAGAAGCAATGTAGCAAAGTACTCATTTTCCATGAGTTCTCTATCCATAAAGATGATTTGTTCTTTGTAACCATTGTAAATCAACCTCTAAAATGTTATGCTTCTTTTTCTCATTTGCACTTTCTTAAAAACTGAAACAGCTTTCTATTGCCTATTCACTTTATACTGTATTATCTCTATAAATCTTTCACTGATTTTCTGTTCAATTTTTCTTAACCATTTATAATATCTCAATTGCATTCTAACCATTCATTTTTATTTTGAACATTGAATTATTTTCAAACATTTCTGTAAAATTAGATTTGTTTTAAAAACATAAAATTTTGCTTAATTAATGTTTATTAATTCACTAAATTACTTATGACTACATATTATACATAACAGCTTGTTTAATAAAATATTAACCATTAAACAATCTTTTTTCATCTATGTGCTGCTTTTTTATAGGTAATGAAGCCCTTTGATGTTATTTAAAACAACATTGTACAGTATCTTCTGCTGTAGTAAAGACATAAATTAATATTACATCTACTATAGCTTACAGAAAAACTTTGTATCACTCCTGAGAATTGGCTTAGCACTAGGAAAAACTACTCATTTTATATAAACTATTATAAACCACTATAACTGCTAGTTATATAAACTATTTTATTTGTAGTAGATAATTTTAGAGGCTTAAGTTTCATTCTGTATACTATGACTGTGAGAGTTACCTATTTTTCTTTTGGTATTTTAAAAACATTTAATTTTATTGGCTTAGATTTATAGCAATAATAATTACTATTAGTGTAGAAAATCATTACATGTATATAACATCTCAATTCTTTTCCCCTGTCCCCTCCCCCTTAAATGTTTTGTCAGCATGAGACTCATATGTTTATTTTATAAATTCTTATGAAGTTATTGTCATATATACAGATTAACAGCCAGACTAAAAGATGGAAAAATATATAAAACACATAAAACAATTATAACAAATCAAGGTTACACTTTAAGACACACTGGTGATGCTGGTTTAAATAATTTTTTCTCATTCTCTTTCTTTCCTGTTATCTGTCTTTTATTAGGTTTTATTTATATATTAGATTTCTCATATAAAAGAAACCATGAGATACTTCAGATTGTGTATCTGGCTTATTTTCTTTAGCAAGATAGACTCAAGGTGCACCGATTTTCCTACAAATGACTCCATTAAGTATAAATATTATTTTTATTGATTTCATCTGCTAATGGACAAATACAATGCTTCCAAGATTTAGCTGTTATGAATTCTTCTCTATAAACAGGAGTATGCACATTTTCTTTAATTCTTTTAGGATGATACCTAGAAGATGATTTCAGTCAAGTGGAATTTGTATTTTAAGTTTTTTGAAGAAGCTCCATACGGAGTTCCATAGTGGTCACACAAGTGTAAATTCTCACCAGTAATGAAGAAGGGTACATTTTCCCCTCAGATTACCCAGTGTTTGCAATTATTTTATTTTTAGATGATGGCTATTTTTTATGAAGTGATATGGAATCTCGGTATTAATTTATATATCTCAGTTGGTCAGTGAGTTTTTTTTTTTTTGTACACCATGGTATTACATCCCTGGCCTGATTGTACCATATGTTTATTGGTCATTTGCACTTCTTAATTTGAGATAAACTTTATTCATTTCAGAGGCCCATTTTTGATTTGGTCTTTTAATTTGGAAGTGTTGCATTTTTTTGAGTTTGAACTATTTTAGATATTATTCTTCTGTTTAAAGAATAGCTGGTAAAATTTCTTTCCAATTCTAAAGGATGTCTTTACTCTTTTGGTGGTTACCTTTTTTAATTTGATCTGATCCTATTTGTTGATTCTTGGTACTACTTCTTTTGCAACCAGGGTTCTGTTAAAAATTTGCCTATTCTTCAAAACTTTTATATATTTTGTCTCCCTGATGACTATGTGTTTCTGATCTAATGTTCAGATCTTTGACTCAGTTTGATTTGGGTTTAGTGCATCATGAGAGATACAGGTCTAGGTACTATCTTTGGCACTCAGATAGACAGGTTTCCTAGGAGAACTCTGTGTAGCTTAGGGGATTTTCTCTGTAGAGAATCAGGTCATCCATAAGTACTGATAATTTAATTTCCTTCTTTACTACCCATATTATTGTATCTCAATTTGTCTAATTACTCTGGCTAATGTTTCAAGAATAATGTTAAATAGGAGTGATGATGGCAGAGATCTTCATCTTGTTGCTATTTTTTTTTTTTGAGACAGGGTCTTGCTTTGTAGTTCAGGCTGGCCCTGAGCTCACTATGTACCCCAGGCAAGCCTTGATCCTCCTGCAATCCTCCTGCCTCTGCCTCCTGAGTGCTGGGATTACAGGCATGAGCCACCACGCGCGGCACTGTGCTATGTGGCATTGATTGCTGGTGGGCGTGAGTCACCACACCCAGCATTGTATGTGGTTACCAGGGATTGAACTCAGGACCTTGCACTTGCTAGGCAGGCGCTGGAACCACTGTGCTAAATCTCCCGCCCATCTTGTTGCTAATTTGAGAGAGAAAGTTTTCAGCTGCTCTCTATTCAATACTGTTATGCCCATTGGTTTACACTGATGGCTTTTATCAGATATAATACCCACATTCAGTGGGATAGATGAATACAAAGTCAACGTTCAAAAAACCAATAGGATTCTTGAATACAAAAAAAAACCTGAAATACCTAAGAATCAAATCTAACAAAGAAACTAAAAGGCCTTTACATTATGAATTACAGTACTTAACAAAGGAAACTAAAGAAAATATCAATAAACGGAAAAATATCACTTTTTCTTGGATAGGGAAAAACAATGTCATGAAAATGACTACACTTTAAAAAATGTATACAGATTTAATCCAATCTTGAACTAAATAGCAGTTGCTGTCTCACAAACTAGAGAAACCAGCCAAAAATTCATTTGGAACCAGAAAAGATCTAGAAGAACAAAAGCAATTCTGGACAGTAAAGGCAAGGCAGGGAGGATCACAATTTCTAATTAGAAATTATACTAAAACGCAACTTTGGAAAAAAAAAAAAAGTAGAACATAATATTAGGAAAAAGGCCTGAGAATGAACAGTACAGATTCAAAAATAAAGCAATAACATTACACATTCAGCCAACTTATTTTTGGTAAAGAGGCCAAAAACTTTCACTTTGAAAAATGTTGCTGAAAAAAATGGCTTTCTACACATTGAAGATAAAAACTAGAACCTATCTTTCAGGATGCACTCAACTAAAATTTAAATGGATCAAAAATTAAATATTAGGGTGGACTGAAGTGAGCAGCACGGACGGACCCGGCTGCAGTGGGCCACCGTCCTTTTCCAGCGGGCTGAAGGCCGCCCACCGGCCCACTGTATCCCAGAGCCATGCAGTGAGGAGTCAGGTACAGACCCTGGGCGCCAGCCGCACCGCGGAGGGATGAGAGCCTCCGCCCAGCCCCAACCCCACCCCGGAGCTGCATTGTGAGGACCCAGGCACTAGAGGAGCTGGAGCCATCTCCTGCATCCCTCCACAGGAAGTGTGCTCCTGGAGCCGCACTGAGACACCAGGCAAGATAAAAAAAAAAAAAAAGAAAAGGGGAATCTAGCTTCTATTTTGCCATCCACTCCTAGATCCCTCTCTTCACCTCTTGTATCCACACCCTCTCCTATCTTCCTGTCAGAAGCAATACCCAGAAGTAAATATTCTTAGGCTGCCCCATTTCTTCTTCTGTACTATTATAAAGAGCTGCGCAAAGCCTCCAATGGTCTTACAGCATACAGTTGGTACTGTTGTACATATGCCCTTTTATCCTGTAGTACCCGCTGGCATATATGAGGTTCTAGGGTATAGATGATCTTAATAAATCTGCTGAAACTATTTCATTCTCCTCCTATCTAACTACCTCCATGATTTCCCAGTGACCTTTTATCCCCAAAGGGTTCAGGGGCTACATTTACGATCTGTATATTGTATACACATCGCTGATTAATTCTAAATTTTGGCATAGGGACATAGAGGTAACTCATAAGCTCAAAGTCTCCAGAATACAATTTTAAAAAACTCTTTATCTTATTTACTGTGTTTAATACTGATATTGGCATTTGTTGTATTATGATAACAAACATGCTGTGACTGTTCTACTCAAATACCTCCCATGATGTGTCAGAACTGAGAACTCTAAAGGGTCATTACAGAGGACCTCCCCCAGGAAAGTGCTGCATCCAAAAGACCCCAGATAATAGAAAAAGACCTGCAACAAACATTTCCCTGTCATCAGACAAAGAAGATCATTAATAAGAATGAAAGAGAAGAAATGAGAAAATACACAAAAAAACAGACACAAAGATCACCACCACAGGGAAATTCAGAGAAAAGGGAAATAGGGCAAACTGAATCTCAAACACCAGGACTCTTAGAGAAGGTAACAAAGGCAGATCTATTAAAATGGAAATCAGAACTCATCTCTGACATCAAAATAGAGATACTGTCCACAGTGAAAGACATCATTAAAGAAGAGATCAGCGAGATGATAGAATCCAAGATAGCAGAAGCAATGGAACCTTTTACACAACTTCAAGCAGAGCTCCAGGGAATGAGGAAGGACAACGAAAGCTTGCGCAGTAGGATGAATGAAGCAGAGAACCAAATCTCAGATCTAGAGGACAGCATAGCAGCCAACGAGCAGGAAAGGTATCATCTATGGAAAAGAGCAAGGGACCATGAGAAATCAATTCAACAGCTTCTAGATGACTCAAATAAAAATAACATAAAACAGATTGAGTCACTGAGGAAGAAGGAGACAGTGTAAAAGACATAAAAAAGCTGTTGTCAGAGATAGCAGCAGAAAACTTCATGGGAAAAGATATAGACATACAGATAAATGAGGCCTATTGGACTCCAAAACACTGTGACATAAAAGTATCTACACCTAGGCACATAATTATCAAGGTTCCAGATGTACAACAAAAGAATGAAATAATGAAAGCAATGAGACAAAGGAAGAAAATCACCTACAAAGGGAAGCCCATTAGGATCACAGCAGACTTTTCAACACAAACACTCAGTGCAAGGAGAGAATGGAGGGAAGTATTTCAAGAATTGCAGGAAAACAACCTCCAACCTAGACTGCTGTATCCTGCAAAACTAGCTTTCAGAATACACGGGGAAATAAGATACTTCCATGATAAAGAACACCTGAAAAACTTCACAAACATGAAGCCTGAACTCCAAAACATCCTAAAGAACATTTTGGAAAAAACCAGAAAATTCCAGACCCATGAGACGCAGGAGAGTGAATTCATTGGGGCAAACAAGAAAGTAAATAGAAAATGGGAAAAGCAAAGAAGAAAAGAACCAAGAACAGGGAAACATGGCAGCTCTAAATATGTCCATATCAGTCATAACCATTAATGTCAATGGCCTCAATGGGCCAATTAAAAGACACAGACTAGCAGATTGGATCAAGAAGCAAGATCCTACAATCTGCTGCATACAGGAAACACACCTAATTCAGAAAGAAACCCATAGACTGAAAATAAAAGGTTAGAAAACAATCCTCCATGCCACAGGAAACTCCAAAAAAGCAGGAGTGGCTATTTTGTGTGCAGATAAAATAGATTTCAAACCCAAACTGATTAAAAGAGATAAAGAAGGTCACTATATTCTCGTACAAGGAACTATCCAAGAGAAAGAAATAACAGTCATAAATATTTATGCACCGAACTCTAACGCACCCAACTATATAAAACAAACATTACTGGACATGAAAAGCAAGTTATCCATGAATACGATAGTCCTACGGGATGTTAATACTCCACTGTCACAAATTGACAGATCCACTGGACAAAGAATCAATAAAGAAATACTTGAGCTAAAACAAACTTTGGAGCAAATGAACTTATTAGATGCCTACAGAATTTTTCACCCTTCAAAGCGACAATATACCTTCTTCTCAGCTGCTCATGAATCATTCTCCAAAACAGATCACATCCTAGTCCATAGAACAAGCTTAAGTAAATGCAAAGGAATTAAAGTTATTCCCTGCATACTATCACACGATAGTGCCCTGAAACAGGAGCTGAATAGCAGAAGAAATTCCAAGATCCTCACAAACACATGAAAATTGAACAACACTCTCTTAACGAACCAATGGGCCACAAAAGAAATTAAAGAAGAAATTAAACACTTCCTAAAACTAAACGACAACCCCAGCACAACCTACAGGAATTTATGGGACACAATGAAAGCAGTTCTGCGAGGGAAAATCATAGCAGTGAATGCATACACTCGGAAAATAGAGCAAACTGCAATAAACAATCTAATGATGAACCTCAGACAACTAGAAAAAGAGGAGCAAAACAAACCCAAAGCACATACTAGAGAGGAAATTATAAGGATCAGAGCAGAAATTAATGCAGTGGAGACAAAGAGAACAATACAAAGAATCAATGAATCAAAGAGCTG
>PVIC010000395.1:0-127562 GCA_004025085.1 Thryonomys swinderianus
CCCCCCCCCAGGGCCCAAAGGTCCCACTCAGAATATCCACATAAAGAAGCTGGAGTGAGTGCCATGCAATGCTTTATACTCAAGCATTTATGACAACTTTTTTAATTACCCAGAGCTAGAAACAACCCAAATATCAGTCAACAGATGAATAGGTAAACAAAATTCAGTATAATCCTATAATAAAATATTGTTCATATAAAACTTATAAATTTGCATAAAATTCCAGCAAGTGCAAACAAATGTATAGTGATAGAGAGTAGATCAGGGTTTTCCTAAGACTGGGTGGGGGGACAGAGGGAGAGAGGCTTTTGTGGCCAATCAGTCTAGGGTTCTTTTGCTCGGTTCCTCTGGAACTGTGAATGGGCAAAGTGTAGCTCTGCTAGAAGTCCTGATGTCACCAGATTTACTGTATCCCCACAGCTGACACAGCCAGCTGCTGGTCCTTGAAGCTACTGGCCACTGCCTGTGCTGGCTACCAGGTGCTGGTCTCTGGCGTGCTTCAGTGCTCACAGCTCCTTGTATTTACTGCTCTTTCTTTTGAGCCAACTTTTCTATTCACACTGTTCAGAATAAGAATCCTGAGTAGATTGACAGGACTTTTGCAGGCCATACTATCCGAGGAGTAAATCACAAGCAGGTTTACAGACTCACGAAAGTGAAGGCCAGGGATTTAGCTCAGTGGTTCTGGTCCCTGCCTTGCAAATCCAAAGTCCCGCGTTTGATCCCTGGCACACACCCACCTCACCCCCCAAAAAAGAATTACCGAGTGAGTCTTTATTTAAGCAGACACTGTACTGCAGCACATAGGGGATGGCCACAGTGATGACTTTAGTAATAGTCCCCAAGAAAATTTCCCAACATTACAGATAATATCTATTGGATAGACATATCCCTGTTCACACACCCCAGCGTTGGTGTGAGGAGGAGAGCCTGTGGCCTCACTAATCTTCCCACAAAACTGTAAATCCAGTCTAATCATGAGATAAACATTAGTGAAACCAAACCGAGGGCTTTTTTGGTTTTGCTTTTGTTGTTTTTGTTTTTGTTTTGTTTTGTTGAGATAGGGTCTCTGCTTGTAGCCCAAAGTGGCCTTGAACTCAAATGATCCTCCTGCCTCAGCCTCCCAAGTACTAGGATTATAGCCGTGCGCTATCACACCCAGCCAGAGGACCTTATACAGAATGTGAGTGCTGCTTGTTAAGACTGTCAAAGTTGTGATAAAAAGGAGAGTTGAAAAAATTGTCACCGGCTGGAAGGGGACACAGAATGAAGAAAAGTAATGCAGTCCCCTGGACTGGATCTTGGTAGGGAACAAGGGGATTGGGGGGAAATAGATGAAGTTTGAATAAAAAGTCTGGTGTTCAATAGCATGCTCGCCTCTAGGGGGCAGTGCAGGGCTCAATCGATGGAGGTGGGGTCAATGGCCACGCAGGAGCTGTCCATGGTTGTCATGGTTCTGGAGCCTAGGAGTTTCTTAAGTCAAAGGAGATACAGTTTTTAAGTAAAATCAAAAGCTCAGCGTTGGCTGGCTTGTCTAAATCACAGCCTTGGGCCACATCAAACGTGCCTGGAGGACCCAAGCCACATAAAGACACTGGCTGGAGCGATCACCCCAGCGTCCCGCCACCTCCCTCCCTCCCCTTCACCTGGGCCTTCTGGGGCGGAGACTGTACAGCTGCAGGACTCCTCCCATACCACCTGTGACCCAGCAGCCCGTGCTCAGCCTTCCCAGCACGTTGGCTCCAACATAACCCAGCTGAATTCGCAGCCTTCTCCAGACCCCAGACTGCTCCATCTGCCCAACACCCCTGAGTTCTGCCCACCCCTTGAAACTGGAAGCCTAAGGGGCATCTCGCAGCCTTCCTTCTCTTGTGCCTTGTTACCACGTCCCACCGCTTCCCACTCCATTCTGGGCTCAACCATTTCGGGTGCCGTGAACCCGCAGGTCCTTGCCCTGCACAGGGTCCTCGCCCACACTGCTGGGCCTAGCCTCAGGAGTGAGCACAAGTTCCTGTCCTGCCCATGGCTCCACACCCTCTTGGTGCCACTCACTAGCCGTACAGGACCTGGCTTCACAGAAGGAGCGAGATGTCCGTTCCAGCACACCCCACCCACCCGCCACGCAAGCAGATCCATCTTGTCCCCAATGTGTCCCCAGAGTCTTGCTCCAGGCTGACTCACAATATTAATAATAGCTAAGTTCGTGAATGGATGAAGAAAAAGGAGGCCAGAGAGAGCACTTGTCCAGTCACATCCCCACCCCTTCTCCTGCATCTGCTGAAAGCTCTACCTGTTTCCTCAACACGTGTGAGGAGGGTGTGTGTGTATGCTTAGCATCTGCATGTGTATATGTTCACACGTGCACATGCATGAAGGCTTGTGTTTCTGCAGTGCACGTGTGCATGCACTTGTGTGCTCAGGTGCCCACGCCTGTGTGTGGCATCCATGCACATGAACATGTATGCTTGCTTTCATCTCTGCACATGTGCATGTGTGCTCACGTGACCACGAGCGTGTGCACATGCTGAGACGGACATTATCATTTGCAGGATTCAGATGCCTCTAGGAGGGAGAAGCAGGGAGAGTCCCCAGGTCGCAGCTGAGGGACGGGACTGAGCAGGCTCAGCAGCTGCCCTCCCACTCCCAAGCCCTCCTGAGCCCTGTGCGAGCAGCACGGGTAGTGAGTGAGTTGATCATATTTAGCTTTCATAGGCCCAGTTCTTCCAACGTCTGTAACACAGGTGTTCTCGCTAGAAAAATAAGAGGTCTTTGTTAAAACCACCAAGCACAAATTAGCTCTATGCGAAGATGAATCACATCCTGACCCGACTTCCACCTGCCTCTCCCTGGGCCACAGCGAGGACCATGCCTTCCAGACCCTGATCTGACCCTGGGCTGACACAGTTTCCCTTCCCTCCCAGACTTAGGCCTCGGGGCCTTCCCTGTGCTTCCCACAGGTTTTCTCCTCAAAGCCATTCATAACAACTGACAACAGCAATAATAATAACAATCTGTGACACATTCATCCCACAACCAGGGACTGCTCCAAATTATTTACATAAACTCATTGAATCCTTAGAAGAGCCTCAGGGGATCAAAACTATTATTGTCCCATCATCACAAGAGAAAACTAAAACATTGAGAGGTTCAACAATTTTCCAAAGGCCACACAACTTGGGCAGAGCAGGAATTCAAAGCCAGGGAGCCTGGAGCTCGAGTCTATGGACAACCATTTCACTGCACTGCCTCTCGCTGCGTGGGACTCGTTGAAGCTGCGGCCTGCACTGGCTACTGTGACTTTAGTCTGCACCGCTCTCCCATCCACAAAGGCAGAGAAGACAGCTCCAGCGCACACGCTGTGTGCTGCCAGCCAAGTCACACCTCATTTCCAGTGAGAGGAGGACTTTACCGGACACTCCCCAACCCAAGCTTCACTGGTCCTCAGATCCTCTTAAAATCTAAAATTCCTCCTCTGAACCACAGGCTGTGACTCACTGAAGCAGAAAAGACACTTCCTTGCCAAAAGAGCAGCCAAGCCTAAGAATGACACTGACCACCACCACCACTGCCACCACCAGCCACCACGTGGCTCTCCAGGACAGTGCCAGATCCCACAGGAAAGACCCAGTGTCTGGTAGCCACAGCTGGGCTCCTCCCCCACCAGAGGGGTCCTATGACCTGATCCCGGACCTCACACAGAGTGGGGTGGTGTTCACACTAGCCTTGCTCAAAGATGCCACAGAACACAAGCCAGTGCGAAGTTCAACCTGTTGGAGCAGCTCCTGTCTTGACAGCCTGGTTCCGGTGACTGGTTAACATCTCTCCGTTGAATTTTAACATGAAATATCTTTTTGACACAGCAAGGAGACCAAAGTCACTTTGGAACAGGAAGGCCAGATTCACAGGAGCCGCCAGGCACATGAAAGGGTAGGACCAGAGCCAGCTGCCCTGTGCTCTCCTTGACCTACTTAGAACACATTTGCTCACTGGGCCAGAGGAGCCCTGGGCCGGTGGGAGAAGGTCTGCTGGGCCCTGGCAGCGTGCACAAGAGCGTGGATTAAAGCACAAATATGCTCCCCTGCCCAGCTGATGCAAAGCCAGCAGACTGCAGCCTCCCCGGGTCATCCTCCCCAGCAAGCAACTCCCTGGGGGCAGCAGGCCACAGAAGTGGCTGGCTGTCTCTGGCTTCCAGGGACCGACAGAGAAAAACGCACTTTCAGTCCAGCAGTGATCGCAGATGCTCAGAAATGCTACACTATGAGTGGGAAGCAGGGCACTGGAGACCGAGTCTCCACTGAGCACCCACATACAGGGAGCCGGGCAGAGGTGGCTGTCCTGGCTGACTCAAAGGCAGCCTGGAGGACGAGGTTCCTACATGAGGAAAAATGTCACTGCATCTTTTGACTCTGCAAGTGTGAAGCAAGTCCAGGCAGGAAGGGGCCAAGGCAGCATAAGGAGGTACAAGTGTGTCCCTCTGTGGTCCCAGTCACTGGATGGTGATGGCTCTGGCTCCCTCCAGGGGGTGTGAAGCTGAAGGAACAAGCCATGGAGCTCAGGGAGTGAGAACAGGAGGGATCCCCCCGAGAAGGAGAAAGGAACAGGTCCAGCCGAGGACCCTGACTCTTTAGTCCTGGCAAGCCTTTGGCCAGACTCAGCATTGAGAACCCAGATGTCAGAGTTGGGCAGTCCAATGTTGGGGTCTTGACTCTGCCAGTGTAGCTGGAGGACCTGGCTTCACTGCTCAGGGCTTCCGTTTCCACCACTGGGTAGAAAAATGGCATATCGAGCCAGGTATGGTGGCATATGCCTATAATTTCTGTACTCTGAGATACTGAGACAGGAAGATTGTAAATTTGAGCCTTGACTGGGGAACTTAGCAACTCAGCAAGACCTTGTGTCAAAATAAATGGAAAAAAGGCCCTGTGTTCAATTCATAATACAAAAAAAAAAATCAGGAATATTGTGGGAGGGATTAAATGACTCAGTAGAGAAAAAAAATAGTAGTCTATGTGTAATAAATGCTCAATAGACATTAGTAATCATCATCACTATAACCACAGCCATTCCCGCCACCCCATCACCACCACCACTATCACCACCACCATCACCATCACGATCACCACCTTAATACCATCATCACCTTCATTACCACCTTTGTCACTACCCTTGTCACCACTGTCCTTGTCACCATTGTCACCATGAACACTGAGGCGTCTGTGAGGTACTCTGAGGGAATTCAGAGGTAAGGCTGTGGCGTGTTTGTGATCAGGGTAGAACCAGTGGAATTGCACAGAAAAGCAATAGCTCAGATTCTGGAAGTGCCCAAAATGGAAGTCTGGAACAAGTGGCACTCCGGGATCCAGCCCTTTGGAGCGGAACTATGGGCAGTGTGTTGGAGGGGGGAGGCCGCTGCTCTAGTCGTCTTTGGCTGACACTGGATGGCTGGAAGAGGGGAGAACCTTCAGAAACCAGGCCTTCTTGTACTGAAGACGAGCTCACCAAGTGGAGGACAGGCTGCCCCTTTCACAGACGGGCATCAAGGCCCAGGACACGTGGGTTCAGAGGTCACAAGGACCACCAGTCCTCTCCCAGGCCTCCCATCTTCTAGTCCCGAGCTGGGTACTGTTTCTCAGTCTCGGTCGTCAGAAGACCTGCGTTAGGTTGTGACCTGCCTTAGGCTGGGGACAATCTCAAGGTGCTCAGCATAGGGACGAGAGCATGCAGAGGACGGTGCTCAGGGAGGAGAACCAGCAAGGGTGAGG
Source organism: Thryonomys swinderianus (assembly GCA_004025085.1). Lineage (NCBI taxonomy): Eukaryota > Metazoa > Chordata > Mammalia > Rodentia > Thryonomyidae > Thryonomys > Thryonomys swinderianus. The sequence continues at coordinate 5,763 of PVIC010000395.1, forward strand.
AGTCAGGCACAGATGCTTCAGGGAGAAATCAGAGTCCTGCAGCAAAAGGAGGAAAAGCAGACTTCCGGAAGCTGTCGCCTTTCCATGGGGCACGAGGGAGCCACCCAAAGCTCCAGGCAAGGCTGAGGAGCAGGAGGCCGGCAGAGCCCCCTGAGGGACACCCTCTAGTGCCATTCCGTCTCAGAGAAGGAGCGTGGAGGCCTACTGCCAGCCTGAGAATTTCCCAAGGGACTATGAGGATACCAAACCCCACAGATGGAGCAAAGCCAGCCAGCCTCACTGCTGCCTCCTCCGGCTGCCCCTGAATTCGGCGGTCCTGAGGCTCAAGGCTTTGCTGAGTCACGTACGGTCAGCTCTCCGGCCTGCCCTTTCTCCTTCCTGGCTTGAGACCAGAGGCATCTGCTGTCACCCCAGGACATCACAGGCCTGGAGGAATCACAAACAACCTGCTGCATGATCTGGCCAGGAAGAAGCCCATTGTGCATGTACCCCAGGACCAAAAACAGGAAAATTGGCAAAGAGCCTCCTGTGTCCATTTTCAGAAAACACACCACTGGGCCAGCTCTAATGCCGGCTATTCCCCAGGGCGGCTCTGTGCAAGGGCAACGGCTCAGCCCTTCAGCAATGTCAGTTCCCACCATCTGTTTTGCTCCAAGGGCCTCTCCTCTCCCCAGACCTTCCTTCCTCCCTGTCCCACCCCAGCCCTCGCTCATCCTGCAGTCCTTCTTGGGCCAATCATTGCCGCTCGTAGCCCCCAGCCTCCCACTCTAGACTCAGACTTTGATGATGATCCTGCTCTGAAGCCCAGCACTCCCATCCCACTCTGCCTCGCCCCAGCATAGCATCCCCACGCCTTAGCCTCCCCTGGATCCTGTGCACACAACCCAGTGACCCCATCTTCCTCCACCATTGTGGCAGGACCAGGCCCCTCATGGTCAAACCCAACTGCCACTCTATCCCAGGGTGGGCGGCCTCAGAGAATCTCATAGGCCCCGCGGGCACACCAGCTGGGACCATAGCCTCCCCACCCTCACCTCTCCTTGGCCCTCATACTGTCCCACTTCCCCACTGCCAGCCTTGTTCCTTATGTCACCACCCCCCTTGCCCTCCAGCACAAGGAGATGCCTCTGTATCCTTCACTTCTACAGCCTCCGCTGTGGTCAGGCCCTGTCCCTCGCAGGGGTATTAAGGACCAAGTTCCAACAAACACCCCGGTCTTGCCATCATCAGAACTAAGCATCAGCACACAGCTGGGGTTGCATCCCCCCCACCCTGAGAACAAAGCACCACGACACAATTGTCTGAGGCCCAGAATGGCACAGCTAGCTGTCCCCTGCACAGGGTAGTGCCTGCCTGGAAGCAGTACAGACTCTCGGGAACTTCAACCCCGCCTACTCTGCCATGTAGGTGGGGCCTTGTGACTGGTGCTCACAAAGGGATTGAAAATCAAATGAGTGTGAATCACTTGCAGGCCGGGAAGCTGGCTTTGACATGCTCTTCTTCATCATGGCCTGATACCTATGGGCACAGTGGTCATGGTTGACAACTCAGAGCCTCAAGACAAGAAAAGTGTATATTCCAGACACCCTTCAGAGGAGAGTGGCCCACCCATCATCAGCACCCACTTGGGATTTAACGAGCTCCAGAAGTAAACTTCTATGCTGTTTGAGCTGTCATACAGGTCAGGGCTGCTTGTTATAGCAGCCAGTATCACTCTGCTTCCTTCAACCCACTTTCTCCTCCACAAATTATTCCACTTCCTGTATCTGATGATTCTACTTCCTGTACCTGCTGATTCCACTTCCTCTCCTCTAACTCTCGGGTGAACCGTACGCCGGTCTGGATTTCATCCCACAGACCACAGCAAGCCCTCAGGCCACAGTCATCAGAGATACCTTGCTGCCACACCCCACAGCTGCCCTGACAGCACCTGACATCTTTGATGACTCTGTCCAGTGCTTTCTAACCTGGCTTCCAGAATACCGTACTGTCTTAGTTTTCATACCTCACTGGTTTTCCCTCTCTGTTTGACTGATTCTTCCTCTCTGACCTCTGAATCAGAGGCCTGGGACTCCACCTCACATCTCACCCTTTGCTGTGAAAGGTCACTTCTCAGGCTCATTTAGCCCTGTGACCTGAATTACCCTTTACACCCCAGTCATTATGAAGTTGCTCCGTGATGTCACCACCTGGCTGGTTTATGGACATGCCCAGTTTGTCACATCCAAGGCTAAAGAGTTCTTCCTGGAAAACTTGCTACCCTCCCCCCCTGGGGGGGGGCTTTCCATCTCTGGCCACCCACCTCACAAATGGGTTTACCCTTTCCCGCCACTCTCCCCTGATCCAACCTGATCCCAAAACGATCAACATACCTTCTCCCCATGCCAGAGCCAGTCAGCCTCACCACTGCATGTGTGGATGGCCCTCGCCTTCCAGGGGACACCTCCTTCCTCCCCTGCCCCATTTGCAGGCTGTTCCACTCAGTAGCCTTGGGGGATTTAGGGACATAAGGCAGATGTGTCGCTTCTCTCCCCCAACCCTACAAGGGTCTATAGATCCCAGAGCCGCTGACACTGTCGTGTGCTCACCTAACCACGGTGGCCTCTTGGTTACTCCTTGAGCTGACCAGCCCAGGGCTTTGCACAACTCTACTCTCTTTAAGGGCACCTGTCTGCCTTGCCCCTTCCTATTCGAGTCTCTTCCACTGGCACCTGCACAGAGAGCTCTTCTCTGACTGCCTTGCCCAGTGTAGTCCCTCACCGTCCACCCCTTTCACCGCCTTGTTGCTGCCCATGGAAGCATCGCTACTGTCCTTGCACTGTATCACTTGTGCATTTGCTTCATGACTCCCCTGCGCACATCTCTCCCTGAGCGTGAGGTAGGGCAGGAAATTACCTCATGCTGCCTGCTCTGTTCCTAGCCTTGACCAGCAGCTGTTGCACCATTGACATGCAGTACAATCTGGCCAGTGAATCAATGAATAGATATTCACATTAAGAAAAGCGAGTTTATAAATATGATTCAGAAAGAAAATAAAAGAGTATGTATAAAGGGGGTGGGGAGGTGTGGGTGGGTAAGGATATGGGTAAAAATGAGAACTAACTTTGTACTGGTACAAATTCCCCAATTTTATGTGTGATTGTGAGATGTATATAAATTGTACCAATAAAGAATTCAATATTAAAAAAAAAGAAAGAAAAACGAGTTTAGCACCCTCTGAAGACAAAGGAAACCACCCATGAAACAAGAAGTGGAAATGATGACTCACGCCCACCAGCAATCAGCACCACATACCACAGTGCCGGGCGTGGTGGCCCACACCTATAATCCCAGCACTTGGGAGGCAGAGGCAGGAGGATTGCTGCATGAGTTCGAGATTTTCCTGGGCTACATAGTGAGCTCAGGGCCAGCCTGAACTACAAAGCGAGACCTTGTCTCCTTAAAAAAAAAAAAAAAAAAAAAAGTGGAAATGAGAAAACAAGCAGGACAAGAATGGGAAGACCCAAGTAATGATTTTTGTAATGAAAATGATAACATCTGGCATTGAAATGCCCAGGACTTGTAAAATCTTGGTAGAAGAGCTAAAATCAAAGAAATTCAACTGGAAAGCATTTCAGTGAGCTGGACTCTGGAAGTGAATATCCCCCACAAAAAGGCTGTTGATTCCCACTAGTTCTGGCTTAAGTATCACATAACTTTAGTATTTGCTCATTAATTGATTTACTAATTAGTTAACTGAGTTCATACTTAATGAGCTGTTGCTGTGAAGGAAGAGCAGCCAGTGCAAAAGCCCTGAGATAGAGACACACGGGGACCTTCAAAGAACAGCATGGAGGCCCACAGGACGGGAGCGAGGAGAGGAAGAAGAGGAAGAGATGAGGTTAGAGCAGGGGCCGCCCAGTCTCATCGTAAAGACCAGCTCTGAGCGAGATGAAGAGACTCTTCATCAAACTGCCAGGTTTGGGGCATATCAGAGGCAGGTCAATGGAGACAGGAAAATGGAGGGAAGAGAACTGAGAGAGGAAAATAGAGGGAAGACATCAGAGGGATGGAAAGAAGGGAAGACAGTGGAAACAGGACAATGGAAGGAGGAAATGAAGAGAGGACAATAGAGGAAGAACAGCAGACGGAGGAAATGGAAGAAGGCCAATGGAACAGGTCAGTAGAGGGAATTCAGTGGAAAGAGGAAAATGGAGGGAAGGCAATAGAAAAAGGACAATGAAAAGAGGCAACTACAACGACCAGATGAAACCTGTGGCTTAGGCTAAGATTACGGCAGTGAAGGGAGTGAGAGATGTCCACATGCTTAGCAGGCTTTGAAGGTCAAGACCACAGGATATCATGGCCATTGGTATGGGGTGCAACAGGAAGAGAGGAATGAGAGATGGGTCCAGGGTATTGTCTGAGAAGCTGAAAGGACAGAATCTCCAAAAGCTGAGCTGTGGAATCAGCCAGAGAAGCGCATCTGAGGGCAGCCTGGCTCTGTCTGTGCCCATGTGAGCTGTGCAGGCAGCACCTGTGTCGGGCAGTTGGACTGAAAGTCAAACACTGCACAAAGAGATCCAGGCTGAAATGCAAAATGAACAGACGATAGAGGATACAGAGAGAAAAAGACCAAGGATAGAGCTCTATGCCCGCAACGTGAAGAGCGGAGACTGAGGAGAGCCAGGCAAATCCTGGGGGCCCAGGGAAGGGAGTGTTCAGGGAAGAGAAGAAGCAGGGGCTGGTGGCTCAAGGAAGAGAACTGGAAATGCCACTGCACCCAGCAGCACTGAGGCTCCTGGAAATGGTGGGGTGTGAAGGTGGGTAGTTGACGTGAATGAATCAGAGATTAATGTCAATAATACATTGATAGATTCTAGCTATAGATAAAAGCAGAAAAGGGGAGTAGTTGAAGAGGGATTCAAAGGAAGGGGGACTCTTCAGAGGACTGGGGAAAAGCAGCTTTTTTTTTTTTTTTTTCCAGAGATGGGAACTATCCAATAGAGAGAAAGACAAATACCAAGGAGAGAGGGGAGACCTGGGCCTGTGAGGGTTGGGCTCCAGGCACGGTGCTGGGCAGGGTGCATAAACCAAGCACAGGGCAAAGGAAGGAAGAGTGTGAGGCAGGTGGAATTAGACCTTTAGCATCTGACAGTCTCTATCTTCTTACTGAAACAAGAAGCAAGGCCACGGCTGCAAGATACAGGATGGAGGAGGAGGTGGAAAGTTCAAAGAGAAGAGATGGCACGAAACAGCTCCCAGTTGTGTATGCAAATATGAGGATAACAAAAATAAAATGTATACTTGTATAATACCGTGCCAAGACAGAAAAAAATAAACCAAGAAAACTCAATGGAAAATAGGAACAAAGAAAGAAAGATTTGAAGGGAAAATATGGTAAAGAAGAAAACATACTGTACCTCAAACATGATAGCAATCACAAAAAATATGAACAGGCTAAAATTACTAATCAAAAGTCAGGGGCTTTTCTTTGGGGTTTTATAAAACAAGATGAATGTACCTTACCTGGATGTATTTATACCAAAATGTAAACAATAATATTCCCTAGTTGATATTTTAAGAGTTATTTTTAATTTTGTTCAACTTTTCAGTGTTCTCTAAATTTCTCAGGTGGTTGTAAATTTCATAATCAGAAACAAAGGGTTGTTGTAAAACCATACATGTACTTCAGCAAGTCTTCATGGAAGCTTCATTTGCTGGGATCCAAAGAGGCTCCATGAAAGGTACCCTCTCCAGGAACTGGCTGGACAGATCATAGTATCTTAACAGATGAGAGTGCAGGTCTACCTGAAGACCAGGCTCCCCTGCTGACTCCAAGCAGCCCTGTGCAGGAGACACATGTAATATGTGGATGTGGCCCACATACCAAGCCTAGAGATGGCATTCCAGGCTTTGGGTACAGCATAAGCAAGGTAGGAACACAGTGAGCCAGCACAGGGGCAACAGGGTGGGAAGCGTGGATGAGGTGGGTGCAAGATTCAGGGAGACAAAGAGGCTATGGCTGGTGAGCTGTACAGAAGGACAGAGGGAAGGAAGTGGAGGCAAAGCAAGCAAATAAGAAGAGTGATTCTTGCCATGGACCTTTGTGTCCAAAGCATTATAAAACAGCCTGGGAATGATGGTACACACCTGTAATCCCAACACTCAGGAGGCTGAGGCAGGAGGATCCCCAGAAGGTTGAGAGGTGCCTGGGCTACACAGTGAGCTCAAGGCCAGCCTAAACTACATAGAGAGACTCTATCTCAAAAAAGAAATAAAGGGGCAGAGATTTAGCTCAGTGGTTCCAGCGCCTGCCTCGCAAGTGCAAGGTTCTGAGTTCGATCCATGTTAACCACATACAACAATACTGGCCATGGTGATTCATGCCCACCAGCAATCAGTACCACATACCACAGAGCCAGTCGTAGTGGCTCATGCCTGTAATCCCAGCCCTCAGGAGGCAGAGGCAGGAGGATTGCTGAGTTCGAGGCTAGCCTGGGTTATATAGTAAGCTCAGAGCCGGAAGGAAGGAAGGAAGGAAGGAAGGAAGGAAGGAAGGAAGGAAGGAAGGAAGGAAGGAAGGAAGGAAGGAAGGAAGGAAGGAAGGAAGGAAGGAAGGAAGGAAGGAAGGGAGGGAGGGAGGGAAGCACCTGGGTTAGCACCTCACTGCTGCATTGCACACATATGGATATAGTGCATACACTCATGTACACACAAATACACATGCACGTACACACATCTGCTGCTTTGTGTTCTCTGGTCCTTTAGCCTGGAGATAGTCACAGCCAAGGAAGCTCTGTTGGCCTGGTCTGGCCTCCCTGACTGCTCTGTGGCTGGCCACCTCCCCTGGTGAGACATCACCAGCTATCCTGGACCCAGATCACCCAGCTGTTCAGCAAGATTTGGCATACGGGAGTGTCATGAGGGTTGGTCAGAGGGACAGGGACAGAGCAAGGGGCCAGGCAGGGGAGGCGGGGATGGAAAGACCCTTATGAAGGGGAACAAGCAATCTTGGCTATGGGGGGACAGGGCAGTGTGGAGCAGGAGACAGGAAAGGTGGCACTGGTTCTGGGCAGAGGCCCAAGGTGGGAGGTCATAGCTCTGGCACTGCCCACCCCGGGGGAGGGGAGTAGATTTGGGAAAGGCAGAGATATCAGGGTGGCGCTGGGCAGCCTGGAATCTAGGGATCTACAGGGTATCTGAGTGTCAGAAGCCCACCCAGAGGTTCAGGAAGAAGTAACAGCAAAGCTGGCGACTAAAGTGAACCCCACAGGTGGCAAGTCCAGAGACACATGGGCTGAAGCTTGAGGCTCGCGTCAGCCTGGAGAGCAGGACAGCCAGCCCCGCACCTGGCCGCCCCAGGAGCAGCGCCCAGGCCCACCCAAGGGAGGAGGAGGTTCTGGGGTTACACACTGGTGTCTCCCTCCCTTGGAGCCAGTTAAACTTTGTCTAAGAAAATGATTGTGAAACTCTCTTCCATAAGTGGCCCCTGGTCACGCTTGAATCCTCTTGCCCCAAAGTCAGCTCCTGGTGAAGGTCAGACAGCCGCAGCCGGGAGAGGGTCCCAGCTCAGGCCCGGGGTCAGCTGGAGCCGCCCGTGGCTGGACAGATGCTCCGTGAAGCTGTGGCCCCCGACGTGCTCCCAGCTGCCCAGGTGCCACCATAGGAGACACAGGCTTGTCACGTTGGCCCTGTGGCCCCCAGCTGGCTCCTGTGAAGCAGCCCCTCCTTGGCCCCCAGCAGGCCCCATGGCATTTCCTGAGCTCCTGGACCAAGTTGGCAGCCTGGGCAGGTTCCAGGTTCTCCAGACGGTGGCTCTGGTGGTTCCCATCTTGTGTGTCACTACCCAGAACCTGCTGGAAAACTTCTCTGCCGCTGTGCCCAGCCATCGCTGTTGGGTGCCCCTCTTGGACAACAGCTCTACCCAGGATGGTGTCCCTGGGACCCTGGACCCCGACGCCCTCCTGGCTGTGTCCATCCCACCGGGCCCCAACCAGCGGCCTGACCCGTGCCGCCGCTTCCGCCAGCCACAGTGGCAGCTCCTGGACCCCAGCGCCACAGCCGCCAACTGGAGTGAGGCTGCCACAGAGCCGTGCAGGGACGGCTGGGTGTATGACCACAGCACCTTCACCGCCACCGTGGTGACCAAGGTAAGGGCTGCCAGGCACCCTCTCCTGGTTCTGGCATCTTGGAGGTCAAAGTCACAGGTCACGGCTGGCTCCACCCAAATGGACCTGTTCTGGGACCTTCTGGGCCTCCTTCACCCCCAGGCTGACTCGAAGCCCCTTGTCAGCACGTGTCCACAGGGGAAAGGACTCAGTCTCCGGAGACGACCTGAACGCAGGCTCCTCTGACAGCCCGCACAAGGTCTGGGCTGGCCGACACTGAGCTGTGACCCCCTGTAACTGAGTCACTGAGGACCAGGTTCCCCCGACCAGGGACAACCTAAGTGGCTTCTAAGAGGGCCACGAGCCAACTCTGGGCCGGGGGCAGTGGTGGCTTGTCCCACCAAGTGGGAAGGGGCCTCTTTGTAAGAAGAGGAGGGAATCAACCTGTGGGGAGGAGAAGGCGGTCAGCTCAGGTGGCCACCGCAGACTGGGCAAGGAGGGGAAGAGGGCAGAGGGGCAGAGAGGGCTTGACCTGGGCCAGTTAGACAGTGACAGGAAGCCATCGGGGGGCTTAGGCCAGGAGCAAAAGACACTTCTTGAGAGACTCAGCTGCACCGGTGTTGTCCTTGCTGTCTGTAGGACCCTGCTCTGCGACCCCATAAGCCATGTCCCCTACCACCTGGGCTCTCCCAGCCTCCTGAGCTCTCTCTTTCTCTCCCACAGTGGGACCTGGTGTGTGACTCTCAGGCCCTGAAGCCCACGGCCCAGTCCATCTTCCTGGCTGGGATCCTGGTGGGTGCTGGGGTGTGTGGCCGTGTTTCGGACAGGTGGGCACCAAGGCCCTGGGAAGGGCTCTCTCCTTTCTTCTTTTTTCTGTACCAGGTATTAAGCCCAGGGCCATTACACTGAGCTACTACACCCCCAGCCCTTTTTCTATTTTTTATTTTCAGACAGGATCTGGCTAAGTCACTAAATTACACAGGCTGAGCTCAAACTTGTGCTCCTCCTCCCCAGCCTCCCAGAGGAGGGGTGATAGGCATGTGTCCCCATGCCCAGAATCTCACCCTCTCTGAGCCGCACATTCACAGCTCTGCTCTGGGGCCGTACAGCATCCTTGTTGCTCGTCAAATATTCACCGGCAACACCTGCCAGGTGTCTGGGCCCGGTGGAGCACACGGGTGATCCCCGCACTCTGAGAGGCTGAGGCAGGAGGATCACTTGCTCCAGTCCAGACTAGGCAACTGGAGGGTTTATTGAGATCCTGTCTCAAATAAATAAAGAAACCAAACCTGCTGCGCCGTGTACAGCCTTCAGTGTTGCTTGAGTGCTTCTGGGGATGGGGAAGCCACTTCCTGCTGCGTGCCTTGGGAGTGGGTCCTGGGTCCTGTCTGTGCTCACGGCCTTCTATGGAGGACAGTGCGGTCTGGCCTGAGGTGCAGCAAGCACAGGAGGGCTCTCGGCGGCCCCGTTCCCCATGGACTGGCCGCTGCGTGTCTGTTACAGGTTCGGGCGCAGGACGGTGCTGACCTGGAGCTACCTTCAGATCGCCGTGTGGGGCACCGCAGCTGCCTTCATCCCCACCTTCCCGCTCTACTGCCTGTTCCGCTTCCTGGCGGGCTTCGCGGTAGCGGGTGTCATGATGAGCACCACCAGTCTCCGTAGGTCCTGGGTGGGCGTCACCCAGGGGAAATGCCAAGCAGGCCGGGGCCTGACCTCTGGGTCTCCTCGCAGTGATCGAGTGGACGTCGGCGCAGGCCCGCCTCCTGATGATGACCTTCAACGCTCTGGGCTTTAGCTTCGGCCACATCCTGATGGGCACAGTGGCCTACGGCCTGCGTCACTGGGCACTGCTACAACTGGCCTTCTCTGCCCCTTTCTTTGTCTTCTTTGCCTACTCCTGGTAGGTCCCGTACTGCACCCCCATGGAGGAGATGCTGTCTCTGCCGGGGGCCTGGTGTGAGAACTCCTTTACAGAGAGCGGAGGCCCTCAGTACCAGAGGCCAGGGTCACAGAGCCGAAGAGGGCTCCGGAGCCTGGCAGACCCCTCCGGCCCAGGGCACAGGTCCTCCAGATGTGCCCTGTGGCTCATGTGTCCCCTTCTGCCCTGCACCTTCCATGCCCCAGGTACCACAGCACCGTGTCCCCCACAGCACGTGGCAGGGACAGGCCACACGCCCTGGGGACCTCAGCAGCCAGCAGTCACCTCCAGCCCTTGTCCCCAGCGCCCTGCCAAGTACTGCCTTATTGGTGATCAGCCCCACAAAAGGGGCTCCCCAAGGCCTCCCCAAGATACAGCACTCCCCAGAAGCTGACCTAGGTATCCCCTACACTTGCCTCTCCCACACTGCTCCAAGATCTGACACCCCAAAAGGGTGTCAGACCCTCTGCTTCCCCCTCCTACAAACAAAGGAGGCGCTTGGTGCCCAGCAGGCATGACGCTAGGTGTCCCGCCTGGCTCCGTTCGCAGGGGACCTGCTGGGGACCTCCATGAGCAGAGGCCCCGAGCAGGACCGGTGTTAAGGGGACCCAGGGGCCAGGCAGCCGGATGGGGCAGCGGAGATGGGGACCAGCTTAGAGTCAAGCGAGTGTGCCACAGATGCGTAACTACGGTCAGGCACAAGGGGCTAGAGGGGTTGCACTGGCGGCCATTCAGGTGCAGGTAGACCCCTGGGATGTCACAGAGCCTTTGCCTGGCCAGCACGTGTGTGGCATCAGGAAGATGCAGCTGTGTGACATAGGTGGTGCCAGAACAGCGGGGACCCCAGCAGCCCTGTGGCACTGAGGGTCCTTACTGCACCCATGTGTGGCCTGGCTCCAAGGTGAGGCAAAGAAAGGCTATGGGGCAACAAGGAGGAGGCAAGGGGACGAGGGAGGCTCCCCACTCCCAGCAGCCTGTTCCCTCAAGGAGGAAGGAGGCAGGAGGCCCCCTGGAGAGCTGGCCTCTGTGACTACAGACACCTAAGTTCCCTTCACCGCCGGCTGCTCACCTCGGGGCCCTGAGCTTGGCCTGTGCGCAGTAAGAAGGGGAACGAAGAGAGACGAAGGCTGGTGCAGGCCAGGCCTGAGAGCCACAGCCAGTGAGCCCCGCCCCGGCCCCACCCAGGTGGCTGCCAGAGTCAGCGCAGTGGCTGCTGTCCGTGGGCAAACTGGACCAAGGCCTCCGGGAACTGCAGAAGGTGGCCTCCATCAACCGGAAGAGAGCAGCGGGTGACAACCTGACCAGGGAGGTGAGGTGGGGCCAGCTCTCTCCCTGACCCTGCTCAGGGGCCCAGCTCCTCTGGGAGAGAACAGCTGGGAACCCAGGGCCAATGCCACCCTACCCCACAGGCCTTGCTCTCAATCACGCAGGACGAGTTGAGTGGGGCCCAGGCTTTTGCCAGCCTTGGTGCCCTGTTTCACACACCTGGCCTGCGCCTCCGGACCTGGATCTCCATGCTGTGCTGGTAGGTTCCCTCCCACACTCCCCAGGGCCTCAACTGCCTCAGGCCACCAGGAGAGACTGAGATCTGGGCTGGACCAGCCTTGCTACCGCACAGCACCACCGGTCCAGCAGGAACCACCAGGCCAGAGGTTCCCTGGAGGGCTGTGAGTGGCTGAGCATATAAGATTCAGGACAGAGACCAAGGCCTGGGTCACCTGCCAGGCAAATGGGCTGGGGGGAGGGTCAGGGAGCCGCAGACAGGCACAGGCACCCACCGGAGGCTCGGGAGGCAATGGGGCTACTGTGGGAGTCCAGGAGCCAGGGTAACCTGGCAAAGACCAAATCCACTGCAGCGTGGAGGGCAGGCAGCTGAAGCCATGGCAGGACGGGGCTGCTTCCAGACAAAGCAATCAAAAGCAGAGGGAAACACCCTTGGCTTCCGCCTCCTCACCTAGATCTGCACCCCAGCTTCTTACTGATGCTTTCCATTGGCCAAACCAAAGAGGAGCTCCTTTGGCAACAGGAGATGAAGTCAGAGAATAAACTGGAGAAGAGCACCCTAAACCCAGCCCCGCTTTGTCCCCACCCAGGTTCGCCTTCGGCTTTACCTTCTTTGGCCTAGCCCTGGACCTCCAGGCCTTGGGCAGCAACATCTTCCTGCTCTCAGTGCTCACTGGGGTCACGGACATCCCCACCAAGATGGGCACCCAGCTGCTGCTGGGCCGCCTGGGCCGCCGCCCCACCCAGGCTGGTTCCCTGGTGGTCTCTGGGCTCTGCATCTTGGCCAACATGCTGGTGCCGCATGGTGAGCAGCACAGGTGCCCAAAGGAAGCCCCCTACCTGTGGGGCCAGGGTCAAGGACAGAGACCCTGGGTCCCCTTCACTGCGGGTGCAGGACCAGAGCAGCAGCCTGGTCGGCAAGAACCCTGCCAGGGCTGGGGATGCGCTGGGCAGGTGGCCAAAGTCCTCAAGTCCAGGGGGGACGATGCGGGGTATGTGCAGCACCAAAGGAGAACTGAATGATAGATTTCAGCGGGAGAGGATGGGCCCACTGAGGGGGACCCCCAAGGTCCAGGTCTAGGTGGGAGCAGCTTCGAGTATGGTCAGAAGTCACTTAGGGTGCAGTGGAGGGTCTGGGACCCCCAAGTGGAAGCATTTTGCAGGCTTTGAGTGCAGGGAGAAGTCCCTGGGGTAAAGGGATCCCCCATTGTCCCCAGACTCTGGATGCCAAGCTGCCGACCTGTCTCTTTGCAGAGATGGGGCCACTACGTTCAGCCCTGGCTGTGTTGGGGCTGGGGTCGCTGGGGGCCACCTTCATCTGTGTCACCGTCTACAGCGGTGAGCTCTTCCCCACTGTGCTCAGGTGAGGCTGCCCTGGCTGGGGGGGACAGGGCAGGGCAGTTCCTGGACTCTGATGCTTGAGAGAGTGTCTCCCTTCCATGAGCCCCGGTATGGCCCAGCCAGGCCTCATGCCTGGGGCCTCGCCGGGCCAAGTGGGGCTGGCCCTGGCAGAAGGCCAAGGGCCACAAGCAACTCTTCACACACGCATCTGGCCCAGCAGGATGACGGCTGTGGGCCTGGGCCAGATGGCTGCCCGCGGGGGAGCCATCCTGGGGCCTCAGGTCCAGCTGCTGCGCACCCACAGCCCCTCACTGCCCCTGCTGGTGTATGGGATAGTGCCGGTGGCGGGTGGCTTGGCTGCACTGCTGCTGCCCGAGACCCAGAACTTGCCACTGCCCAATACCCTTCAGGATGTGCAGAACCAGTGAGTGGACAGCCCCAGGGCCCCTGCTTCCCTGCTTCCTTCCTTGTCTCCCTTCCTCCAGAGGACCCTAGAACAGGGTGGTCCTGGGTACCCCTTCCCCCATTTTTTAGTGAGGGGGAGGTAGAAACCCAGAGAGGGCTAGGACCAGCCCAGAGTCAAACAGCACATTCACGGGGGGAGGCCCAGGGCTGAGTCTGTGGCCACCAGTGTGGCTTTACCCTTTCCCCTTCGTCCCACCAGCCCACTAGGCTAGGATGGCCTAGCCACCCCAGGTCTGCCTCGAGGGGCCAAGTGGAAGAGTATGTGGGTGTCTGTCCTCTGGCAGGGGGGTTAGCTAGTGAGGGATCCTCGCTGATCCCAGACTAAAGCCTCACGTGGGTTGTTACTGTACCCCAATCCCACCATGTGCTCAAAAAAACCCAGTTTTGAGCAGGTGGCAGGATCTCCTGAGTCCATAGGGTGGAAAAGGTCAAGGGTGAGAGGTCACCCAGCACGCTGAAACTCATTCCACTGTGTCATTCCTGAACAGGACAGTAAAGAAAGCAAAACACAGCACACAGGCGCCCTCCATCCTGACATCCACACGACTCTAGCCTCCTACCAGCTCACAATGCAACGAGGAAGAAGAGGAGGCAGATTCTGGAGACAACAGAGGCGCTTAAAGAAAACCTCCAACTCCAGAGCCCCAGGGTCACCCTCCCCTGGTACCTCACACTGCCAGGAGCCTCCAGAACCGAAAGGTCAAAGGATCGCAGGGAGCTGCCCTGTGCAGCGTCACTACCCTGACACCTCCAACCTCCGAGGCTGCAGGCTCAGGGGACACCCCTTGCTGCCCTCCACCCACTGCCCACTGGGCCTGGGGCTCAGAGCCGACTGCCACCTCCCCTGGCTCAGCACAGGCAACGAAGTCTCGACCCCTCAGTGACATGCCTGGCCCAGTCATGCTGGGTGTGGGCCAACCTCAGCACACCCCTGCCCCACGCCTGGCCAGTGCCCTGCCTGTGGCTCCTCCCCTCCTCCCCGCTCACACTCCCTCCAGGGCACACGGTCAGCCCAGGACCCGGGGACTCCCTGACTCATGACCACAGCCACACACCTGTGCTCACCCGCCCAGAGGACCAGGTGGCCTCAAGTCCCACTGTGCTGGCTGGAGGGGCAACCGCTCGAGGGATGGAACAGAGTGAAGAAAGAGACAAAGCATGACTGTCACTCAGTGGGTAGAAGCTGCCTCACTACAGAGACATAACAGCTGAGGCTCAGAGAAGCTGAGAGTCCTGACCCACAGCTGGGAGGAGGCAGGACCAGGACTCAGGCCCTGGAATGCAGGTCTGCAGGGCACTACTCTGACCAGTGCCCCGGGCCTGGCCACCCCGCCTTACTGCTGGGCAGACAGGATGCCTCTTGAGAGCTGCGGCAGGGCCTCCTCACACCTCCCAGAGGGAGCCAGGGTCCCAAAGGGTCCTCTGCACCCTCCAGGACCAGGCGGCACGGTGCTCACAGAGCCACCACTGCAGGCAGCAGCTGCATGCCAGGTCTTCACCAGCTGGATCCCCAGGGCCAGGCACTCCCGTTTCAATGTGCGTACACAGTTCTTTAAGGACAATAGGCATCAGCCAAACTCCACCTCAAGCTTCCACAAGCCCTCGTCCAGCCCATGTGAAATCTCCTAACATCCCTTGAGGCCCCTGTCAGCAGCCCTGGGGACTTCAGCAACCCCCGGATGCTCTTTGGGCCTCCTTGGGGACACTGTCCGGGGAGCCAGACCCCGCGGAGGCAGCTCAGGCCAGGTGCTACACTCAGCATCCGTCACAGTGTGGGCAGCCAGGCCCTGACTCTTACAATAGAACCCCGGAGCAACAGAGCCCTTAGTCTCCTTTTCAGAGAGGAAAAGGTGGAGTCCCACAGCCACGTGGTCACAGGGACCCATCAGGCCATTCTTCCAACCCCAGGGCTATCCCCAACCTCATTCAGGGACACTCTAAACATTTCTGGAATGTGCCTGTCCTTGTGCCCCAAGAACTCCTGTCTACCTGCCTGTTCACTTTGACCAGTGACGATGAGGGAAAGGAAAACCTAAGACAAGCCTTGTCCCTGGGCAGAGAGTCACAGAGGCCATCACCAGCACAGGGACAGGACGCCCTGACCGCTCTGCCCTACGCCATGGCTCCCCAGACTCCCACAGGGGGTGAAAGGTGACTCAGGATGCTGATCCCCAGCTACAAGACAGTGAGCAGCTGGGACAGCAAGGCCGAATGCCAACCCCAAGAGGGCAACAGAGGGCAAGCCCTTGGAAGTCCACCCTTGGGGACGGCAGGAGATCTGCTCTCTCACTCTGGATAACTTTAAAGGACTCAAAATCTCTGAGAGCACTGTGCTGGAGAGGGCCAGAAGACACCAGCTCCTTTCTGGGATGGAGGGAAAGGAGCGGCCAGACGAGCCTGATGGGGGCTCAGGTGGCAGCTGCCCCACCCCCCACTGAGGGCCAGTCCCTTGCCCACCGGGCCTGTGTTTACTCAGGAGTCCGGGCCCAAAGCTGGGTCAGGCGTTGGGACTCGAAAAAGCCTCCCTCAAGTAGGGGCCACCCACCAGATTGCGCAGTGGAGGGTGATGGGCACAGGTGGGCAGGAAACAGCTGGGAGGGGCGGCAAGATCCATCTCCCTAAAGGTACATAAAGAGCCTGAGTGAGAGCAGCGTGGCTGAGTCACATCTCAGGCGTCAAGTGCCGTGACCACCTGCCACTGCCACCCCTGGCGTCCAGACCCACTACACCCTCCTCCTGAGGACACCCCACACGTGGGTCCTTGTGTGTCTGCACCCCTCCAGTCACAAAGAGGCATAACACACGGCCCTGTCTCCCCACTGAGACCCACTCTGGTCCTCAGGAAGGTGTGGGCTGCACAGCAGCTGAAGTGACAGCTCTGCTTCTGCCCCGTCCCAGGAGCTGGTACAGTCCGCAGGGGCACTGGGGAGAGGACGTCCCCAGGCTCCATGCTCCTGGTGGCCCAAGGGAAGGGGGCAGAGGCTGGAAGAGGGAGCTGGAAGCAACTGGGACTTGGCCACTGATTCCCACAGGACCCAGACCCAGCAGGGATGACCCTTCAGCACCTCCCTCCTCAGGCAGGTGGTTCCTGAACCAAGTTTGCACCTGGTGCACACAGTTGGCTGAGAAGCCAAGGCCAGCAAGGTTCTCGACTGTGCCAACGAGCTTCTCCTGCTCGCCCCACACAGGCAGCACAAGGTTGCACCAGGAACCCAAAGCCACGCTCTAGTTTGAGGGCGACTTACCACCTCTCTTGGACCCCAGGCCCAGCACCAAAGCCAGGACCAGGGTCCTAAAGGCACACACGCCAAACAAACTGCACAGGACTGTTGGAATTTGGAAAGTTTTTGTTTTCTTTTTCCCACACATTTCCGGGGTTGGGGTGTTTTCCAAGACTCAGACACATTTGTTAACAAAGAGAAAAAAACTGGGGGAGCAGGGACCCCATGGGTCAAGAAGTGACCCCAGCAGTTCGCAGATGCCACCTTGCTCCCTCCTTTCCCTGCACCCACGCCCAGCGGGTGCCACAGGCTGCTGCTCTGGTATCTAGATTATTTGTCTTTAATATATATCTGCATTTGCCTTTCCCCTCCCCCCGCCCCCCACCCCTGCTCCTCCAGCAGCTTCCCCAGCAATGCACGTCGCCCGCAGGCACTCAGAACAGGCCTTAGCTAGGCCTGAACCCCTTCCCGGGGCGGCCCCAGGGGGGCACCTCTCCTGGTGAGGGGAGCTGGGCATCAGGGCCCGCCCCTCCCCACCCACCCACTGGGCTGCTCCAGGCCTACCCTCCCGCCCTCCTCCCACCAACTCTCAAACCCAACAGGAGGAAGGGAGAAATCAGACACACACCAAAAAGAGAGAGAGAGAGAAAGGGAGAGAAGAAAAAGAAAAAGGAAAAAAAAAAGAGAAAGAAAAAAATCAGTGGAGAGGGATGGTGGGGAGGGACAGAAAGACACAGCAAGCCCCAGGAGGAGACTAGAGGGTTTGGGAAGAGAAGGAAGGCAAAGGGACAGGAGGAGGAAGAAGAAAAACTGCGGAAAGGGAACAAGACACGTAGTGGACACTTTACAAAACCCCAGCCTTCCTTCCCGCCCAACCCCACCAAAATAAAACTACCCCTCTTAAAAAAATAAATCAACCCAGGACTGTGAGCCGTGCCCTGCTTGTCGACGCAGAGCCCGGAGGGACAGACAGCCTCGGGCTGACAGTGCGGTGCTGTGGGCAGCAGGAGGAAGGGGACGAGCACGGGGTTATTCCTTTTCCTTTTTTTGCGTTTCCTCTTCTGAGAGAAGCCTGAGGCTGCCAGGGAGAGGGTCCCCAGGCCCCCGGCAGGGAGAAGGCCGCCCCCTCCTTCCCGGGCCCTCCCGGGAGGGGCAGCTGGCAGTGGGGCGCGGTGCCGGCTGGGGGGCTCAGACGTAATACTCCTTGTCTTTGTTCTTCTTGGTCTTGCTGGGCGTCTTGGGGGCGGCCGGGGCCTTCTCTTTCACCACCGCCCCGTTGCTCTGGGCCGAGTTACTGATGTAGTTCCGGCTCTGGTCCACCTGGTAGGAGCCCTCATCGCGGTTGCGGTACTTGTACATGGCGTAGAGCAGGATGAGGATGCAGAGGGCCGCGGCGGCGACGATGCCCACCACCATGCCCGTGGTGCTGCTGGACTCCCGGATCACCTCCACCGGGCCCGGCGCGCCCCGCTCCCCTGGGCCCGTGGGGTTGGCTGTGGGCAGAGGGGGGAAGCCGGGGGCTGAGGTCGCGCCGGGGCGCAGGGGCGGGGGTCTCCGCGGCTCGAAGGACGTGGGGGCCCCGGGCCCCGGGGGTGGGTTCTCCAGCAAGGGCTGCAGCGGGTCTCGGTGGTTCATTTTGCCCGCCGGCAGGTTGGGAGCCAGGGCGGAAGGGGCGAGCAGCACCCCGGGGGCGCCTGTGGCCCCGTCTGTCCTGAGGTTGGGCCGGGGGGCGGGTTTTCGGGGCGACAGGAGGGTGGTGCGGTCCGTGACCAGGGGAAAGGTGGTGTAAAAGTCCTCGTCGTCCGTGGGGGGGAGGCTGGAGTCAAAGACCTCCCCGGAGGCGAAGCCCGAGGCCTCGATGGGCTCCTCGCAGTCGCTGTCGTCGTGCTCGGCCTGGCACGGGCCCCCGGGGGGCGGGCGGCGCGCGGCGGGCGGGGGCAGGGTGTCCTGCGTGGCGCCCACGCCCGGGAGGAAGGGGTAGAAGGTGGGGGGCGGGGGCACGAAGGGGGACCGGGTGGCCACAGGAGGGGGGTCTAGGGAGTCCTCCGTGATAATGGGCAATATTAACTCTCCTCCTAGAAGAAGAAAGAGAAGAGAGAAGAGGGGGCGTCAGCGGGGGCCGGGGCGCGGGCGGCCGGCACAGAGAGAGAACAACAGCCTCACACACCCAATCGGTTCCAATCGGCCTTGGCGGAGACTAGAGCGGGCCGGGCCCGCCGCCAGCGGCCGGAGCGCTGCGCTTTAAGCGGCAGCAGCTCGGATGCCCTGGGCACCTCGCGCGCGGGCTCTGTGACTCTGCTTTTTTTCTCTTTTTACTTTCTTATTTTTTGGTCTTTTGTTTGTCTTAAGAAACCAAAAGGAACAGAAAGGAAAGGAAATCGAAAAGGAACATAAAAAGAAAAAAAAAACTCTACTGGTTTAAGGCTTTAAAAACAGATACAACAGCAGCATTTAAACAAACCTAACAACAATATCTTTTAGGGTTATTTTTTTCTAGATTTTTTCTCTTTTTTTGCTTTTTTTTTTTTTTTTTTTTTTTTTTTTTTTTTTTTTTTTTTTTTTTTTTTTGCTTTTGTTTTTAAAAAAGAAGATAGCATACCACGGAATTCAGGCAACTTACATCAACAAATAGGCCGTGTGATTTTAGCATGAAGAAAAAAATTACAAACAGAGCTGTGTAAGCGGGTTCTCCCGGAAAAAAAATAAGAAAAAACAACTTTTCCGTACAACGTTTTCTATCTGTTTGGTAACTCCCTCCCTCACTCTTCTCTCTCCCTGGATCTTCCTCCTGAATCCTCTATCTCCTCCCTCGCTTTGCCCTCTCCCCCTTGTTAAACACAAAGCTGAGCTCTACAGGCTGCCGCTGAGGAACTATTCACCACCACCTGGCGTCAGCTGTGGGGGAAGGAGGGGTCCGGGAGGAAAGGCGGGGCCACCAGGTAGGAAGTGCTGTGTGGGTGGGAGGTGTTGGGCGAGGCGAGCCTAGGGAAGGGGCTTTAAAAGCCAGTTGCCGGTTGGTCACAGGAGAGGAGCCGTCCCGGGGGCAGGCCAGGGCCCGTGAGGAGGGTAGCTGAGGAGTCAGACACCCTGGAGTAGGTGAGGCCTGTCCTGCAGGACTCTGGGAGCTGGTGAGAAGGCCTGGCCAAGGAAGGGAGGGGGAAGGGCAGGGAGGGAGGGAGGACGTGGCCAGCTGATTCCTGAGTTGAGCCTAGCTAGCCAACTTTCCCTTTCTTCACCATCCACCTCTGACCCCCACTGACTACCCCCCTCCCCCTCCCCAGAACCCCCATGGGCCGCCAGGACCTGGCCAGGGCTTGACTGCCTCTGGCCCTCTTTATTATTGTTAAAACAATAATAAAACAACGGA
Source organism: Thryonomys swinderianus (assembly GCA_004025085.1). Lineage (NCBI taxonomy): Eukaryota > Metazoa > Chordata > Mammalia > Rodentia > Thryonomyidae > Thryonomys > Thryonomys swinderianus. The sequence continues at coordinate 25,668 of PVIC010000395.1, forward strand.
AAGAAGAAGAAAGCAAAAAAAGAAAAGAAAATACATACACAGCCATCTGGGAGGGATACACTTGCTAAAATAGGGCCCAGGGGAACTAGGGGAAAGGGTTTTGTAGTGAGGTAAGTCTCCTCCTTTCTAGGTCTGAATGGAGTCCCCTAGCAGAAACTGCAGTTCCCATCAGCCCCCAAAAGGAGAGGTTTACAACTCCCAGTAGTCCTTGGAAGGGTGTGGGCCACAATTTCCATCAGCCCCTGCATCAACAACTACAACTCCCATCAGGCACCTGGGTCTCCTCTGAAACCAAATGGCTGCAACCCACTGGCCACAGATAGAAGAAAGCTGGAGAATGTTCGTTTCTCTTGGGAGGAGATGCCTCTGGGCCAGGGCGGGGAGTGGGGGGTCCTCTGTGGCTGTCCCTCCAGCACAGCCTAAACCCTTCCCACACCTGACCCTTCTTCCTAATCCCAGCAGGAGATGCCCACAAGCTACCTTACCCCTCTCAGGGTAAGGATCCAAGGACCTCAATTGCCAGGTCCTATCCTTGTGCCCCCATGCAGATAGGCCAGCCTAGCTTCATCCCCTCAGCTTGGCCCCTCTTCTCCCATTCCCTTGCTGGTGGGCTCCACTGTTCACACACCTCTGCCGACCCTTCCCGTCCCCAGCTTCAGCAACCTCACAGAGGCCTTGGCCAGCCTCACCCACGGCCTTGCTATCAAACTGGAAGGCTAGCAGAGCTCCCGGGCTGCTCTTCTTCCCACCAGGCTCCAGTCTCCGCTTGGGCCTCCAGTGTTGAAGCCTCAGGGCACCCCTAGGCCAGGGGGTCAGCCACAGAGAAATGCTGAGGCGAGAACGGAGATACATGTTCTTCGCAGCTGGGAGCATCCAACCCGAGTTTCCAACAGACGCGCATGCTGAGGGTGGGCAGGGCTGCCTAAGGTCAGTAGCTGTCAGTGTCAGGAGAGGTGAAAAAGTGGTCTGGTCTCTTTGGTGGCTCTCAAAGGCCAGGGAAAGCCAGACTCACAAGAAACCAGGCGACCCTGAATCATGCCCATGCCTCCAGGAGGCTGATAAGGCTCGACTCCTGGCTTAGACACTGCGCTGAGAGTTTGTACATTTGTTCTGTCGCTGAATTCCTGACCGATTGTGGACAAGTTTTCTCTACCCCTGGGCTATAAAGCTAGGGCACTGGGCTTCAGGCCCAGGGTGAGGTCAAGGCCTGGTTCTATAGGCCCTCTGGCCGATCGATACACATAATGTGTCCTTCTGCCCCCACCTGGACCCCAGACCCTCTGAAAGACATAGCTTAGCACCCTGGTCCCTAGCTAAGGGGCAAGCTCAGCTGTCCACTTGTGAGAGGAGAGTTGGCAGCCCCTCAAGGGGGGACTCTCCTGGACCCCACTGTGGTATGCTCCCCTTTCCACACCACTTGTCACCTGCCTGACCTTTGTCTTCAAGTCAGAACTCCTCCCCTACCGGTCTCCCTCATCCTCAGAGTCCAGCCAAACAACATCTCCTCCAGGCAGACCCCAGAGAATGTTCCCGCTTCTGGTCTCTGTGTCCCTGTTCTGTCTCGGAGCCAGGGATATGGACTCTGCCAAGGGCTCAAAGGCCCAAGCCCTGTTAGTCCCCCTATCCCCAGCAGCAAGTCTGGCACAAAGTTGGGGTCATTATGCTTTCCCAAGGGCAGAGAAAGGATATTCCTCAGGCATTTCCTGTGGCAGGCAGACCAGATTGAATTCTGCACTCCGCACCATCTGCCCTCTTGGGCAGCATGGACTATTGAGAACTCAGCCTGGCAGGTGTAACTCCACCCTCTACCAGCCCTGAGTCCCAGACGGAGCCACCAGCTGCTCCCAGGAACTCCAGGGTCAAGGTTTGCCCTAAGCTGCCTAATGACCCTCAACCAGTGGCTATAGCTGGGCCCCCAATGGAATACCAGGCCCGGGACACAGGATCAGACCTGGGGGTCCTTGCTGGGGGTGTGTCCTGCCCTAGATGCTCAACAGGCTGATCACAGCTCAGACCTTGGCTCTCTACCAGCCTGTAGCCCCTAGCAAGGTGAGGGCATTTGGGGGCTTTAGACTTGGGCCGAAGGTAAGTCCTGTCCAGCCCCCCTCAGTCCTTTGGTCCCTCTCCCAGGTCCCAGAACTTCCCGGGTTCCACATCTAAGACTGAGCCCTCTGCTAGAACCCCAGCTCCTCTGGGATTCTCCTGGCCCTTCTCTGCCCAAGGCTCTGACAGCATATGAGGGATGTCACGGCTGGCCCTTGGCCCCCACCCCACCGTGATTTGCCCTCGGTGCCCCTCTCCATGGCAGTCTGGGCCTCCACACCACTTCTTTCCTGTGTCCTGGCACCCCACTTCCCTCCCACCTTCAGTCAGCCCAGCCTGGACCTGGGTGCAGTCAAGTCATGTACACGCGGGGATTTCCTGGGCCTTCCTGGGATAGCACACTGGTCCAGGAAGATGAGGAGACCCTCATCTGCCCCGTGAGGAGCCAACAGGGCCTGGAGAAAGGGAGAACCCATCAGGCTCCTCCCACCGGGCTTTTGTGGGAAGGTGCCCTCAAGGTGATGACTCGGGGTGCTAGTGGCCTCAGGTCACCTCTAGAATGTGGGCAAATCCTGAGAAGTGGACCCTGAGCGGCCAGCAGGAGCGCGGAAGAAGCCCAGGCAGCCACTGGCCCTCTCATACTTCAGGTGTGTGTGGCATTTAGAAGGCACAGGAAACAGACTTTTGGTGCATGGTCAGGCCCTACTGAAGAATTCCATTTAGACGGGGGACCCTATCAGCCACTCCCACCCAGTTCTTACCCCCTCAATTCTCCTCTCTCTCTGGGAGAGAGAGGTCCCAGCAAGAGTCAAGTGTTCTTGCATTAGGGCACAGATGGCCCCTGATTAGAAACTTAGCTATAAACCCATTCCCACCCATGCAAGACATGTCTACCTCCATGAGAGTGCTGACAACTGAGGTTGTGTGTCAGAGACGAAGCCATCAGAGAGCAAGGTCCTATCCACCAGCACAGGGCTCTGTCCTGCAGGACACTGTAGATCTGGGGGGAAAAGCAGTCCCTCTACGTGGATACAGCCCTGCGGGCGCACAACTTAACAAGCAGCATCTCAGTGCGACACTGGATAGAGCCACTCTCCTCCAGGTGGACACAGCCTTGCTCCGGGACCCAGGAAACGTGGCTGGGCCAACAGAGCACTGGCTAGATTCCAGCCCCTACTCACCTGTTTGAGCAGAAGACAACCCATGTCACGGTGGGTGGTGGCCCAAAGCACAGTCCCCCTTCCCTCCCTGAACAGGCAGTGCCTTTGAAGTCAGAAAAAAAGTTACAGCTTGAGGATTTGTTCCTTCTGAGGGTTTGTGCTTCTGTGCCCTGTGTGTACATGAACCTTGATGGATGTGATACACGAGTGTGCGGGTTAGTGAACTGGAAGATATGTTTGCATGGGCGTGGACCTCTAGCCCTGACATGTGTCTGCTGGCCTCTGAGCTGTGTCTGAGCTTCCTATGCATGAATGTGTCCCCATGAACACAGGTGGTGTCTGACCTCTGTGTCCATATCCTTCACCTATCTCATTTCCTCCTTCTCCTGGGCAACTGGACTACATTTCCCAGTTTCTCTTGTCATCAGGAGCGCCAGGTATGAATCATGGACTCTGCCAGTAGGAGCTCCACCTCCCAGCCTCCTGTGTCTCAGGGCCCAGGTTCTTTCCACAGCCATGACCTTAGAACCAAGTGTTGAAATGGAGGAGGAGCCACAGAGGGAAGGAGTGGAGTTCCTATCACGCCCCTGGGGCACAGCGACCTGTGGGTGACAGATAGGATATACCTGAGTGACAAACTTCTCTTGTGTTAACCACTGAGATTCGGGGCTCACCTGTTACAGAAACAAATGTTACCTTAATTAATGCAAGCATGGGCACCCAACCTGGTGTCTAGATGACAAAACATCCTGTACTTGGTACTTGAGTGACAGACCATGAAGAGGCATGGGCACTGGAAAGACAGAGAGCCACGTGATGCGAGGCAAACTGGTCCAGGCCACAGCTGTGACTGTGCAGCCTTCTGAGGCCAAGGCAGGAAGAAAAAGGCCAGGAAGTTATCCGGGGATGATACTGCTTTTACATTCTGCTGTCACAAGGAGGAAGACAGACTTGAGCAAGAACTTGTTGCCCAAGAACTGGTTCAAGCAGGAAGAGAAACGTGGGTCCTGCAAGAGTCAGAGAAGCCAGTATTTCCAAACCCTTAGCAGAACGCAAGAGAACTGGAGAGGGCTGAGGGACAGCTGCCCAGGAAAAGCTCTCAGCTGAAGAGGAACTCACAAAGGCTCAAGGGTCAGATTTAAGGTGTGCCCTCCCTCCCCCTCCACTGCCCCTACTGTTTCAAGGGCCCTCTTGAGAGTCACGGCTCTGTGAAGAGGAAGAGAAGCTTAAGGACTGTACTTAGAAAAGAATCCTGGTGTCTCGCTGTGTCTCACTGAGCCTTAGAGCCGCCCATGTGGCCCAAAGGCACAGCAGTGGGGTGGGCTGTCCGAGCCATCACACACACAAGCCTGTCCCGCCAGGCTACGCTACTGGGTCTCCTCCTTACTGCAGGACACGCGGTCTGTGCGCATCCCAGGTGGCCCCAGTGTGGGGAACTAGACCCCTCTGTGACACATGTCCTTCCTTTTTTTAACTGGGAAGTTTTACTGTGGTAGCTGTCTATGCCACAGCACTGTTTTTTGTTTTGTTTTTGCGGTACCAGTGATCCAAGTGAGGACCTTGGCTCGCCAGGCAGGTGGGGCACCACAGAGCTACGTCCCCAGACCCTCAGCACTATATTCTATGTATGTTCTGGGCTGTGGGGCCTTTTGGTTTGTGGGTTTCCAGATCCCACACTGAGTCCAGGCCCCAGCTGCAGGCATCCTTTGCTTTGAGACATGCCTGCATTGGGAGTGACTGCTCTGCCTTGGGAATAAGGTGGGAATGTTCTGGAATAGGAAGAAGAGAGAAACAGATCCTTGGTGGCCCTGAAGGCCAGGCAGTGGCAAATAATTTGCTAGCTGGTCCCAAAACCTGTTGTGCTTTCTCCTGGGGGTATGAGCAAAACTAAACCTCCCAGTCCTCCTGGAACCAAGGCTATGGCTGAGCTCCACAGAGAAACGCAGGCAGGCATACACCTCCCCCAGGCCTGGCCCTATGAGGCCTTCCCCCCTCCCCTCCGGTTGCAGTGCCTATGCCCTTCCCCACCCCTCAGGAATTCATATGTTAAAGAGGGAGGCAGAGCAGAGTCAATCACTTGAACAAGACCTGCCTGCCAATTAGCAGCACCTGTTTATAACTCAGGTGAAAGAGACACACATTTGCAGGTGTAAAACCACAGAGGCTGTGGAGACTGTTACAGCAACTAGTGCACTCCGGGAATCTGAGCATGCTCGTGCTCCTGTGGCCAAATGTGTGTCTCCTGGGAACAAAGCCCACATGTGCTGCTGAGGGTCTCTGCCCCTGAGAGGGCAACACCAGAGGGGAAGCATGTGGGGTTTGCAGGAGGTCACTCCAGCATCTGAGCACACACGAGCCTGTGTGACCTGGACAGTCTGCACCAAAACACCTAGGACACTTCCCCAGGCGCACGTGTGCATGTGCATTCGTGAACTTTGACAGATCTGAGCATGTGAGCGTATCCTTATGGGTCAGAATGACAGAATGTGCACCTGAGGGCGAACACACAAGCAGGTACTGTACTGGGTGTGAACACATGTGTGCCCCTCTGTGTGGGTCCCACCAGACACATATGTACACCCACCACTGTGAGCACCTGTGTATGTTGAGGCGAACGTGGGATGAGTGTGTGTGTGTGCACGCACGCGTGCACATGCGCCTGGAGCATAAGTACCTGCACTTCTATGGTCTACGTGTGTGCAGACTTCTGTCAGTATAAACCAGTAAGTATATTACCACAGATGACTTACATGTATGTGCACACCAACATGGGACTGACTACATGCAAACGGGCCTCAGAGGCCTGAGTGTGCTGAGCCTGAGCACACATGTAAGCAGCAGCTTGTGTAGGTGTGAGCTGGGGAGAACCACTAAGGGTCTCACTCCTGGGAGTGGTGGGGATGAGGCTGAACAAATGCATCTGTGTGTGTGTGTGTGTGTGTGTGTGCGCACATGCACACACCCACAGTGCCTCCTGTGAGAAGTGCAAGCATGTGTCCTGCACACCAAGGCATAGATGCGCACTTCTGTGTGTGTTTTATGATTTGAGCACACTGCAACATGCCTGGTCTGAACATGTGTACATACATGTCTCTGTGGTTCTGAGCAGCCGTAAGCTGAACACATGTGTGGGATACATGGTCTGCCCATATACCAGGGGTGATTGAAAAATAGAGTTAATGTTTGTATTTTAAAAATTTATTACAACAGAAGGAAACTTGGCCATTACTTCCTCTCAGACTACTCCCCCTTGCCTTGAACACACTTATCTCATCACTCTTGCCACGTTCCAAAGCTGTTCTGGAATTCCTCCTTCGTGTCTTTACAAGATGCAATAAAAAAGTATGGTGGCTGCTTCTGCTAGATGCCATCCCACAGAAAGGCCGGCCCTAAAAATACTACAGTGTGTCCTCGTCTACTGCATCCACCAGATCAGGCAAATGAGAGGACCAGGTCTTCCCCAAAGTGAAATGACCAGGAAAGGTAAGTTTTTTTAATGGATTCTGGACATCAAGTCAAATCACTACAGTGTAACCACAGACACTCACAGACAGGACTTCGGACTGCTGCACATGACAGCAAAAACCACAGGATTAGTTGGAAGCAGGAGGAGCATTTTGAGGGGATTCATGCCCATGTCTTCTACTGTAATAATTTAAACACACACCACATTTTTATCATGTCTCACGTGTGTGTTACATAGGTGAATCTGTACATAATGTGTGTGCCTCCATAAGCTGAGCAAGACTGTATAAATCTGGGAGGCCAGGAACTTGTCTCAAGGCATGAACATGTAAGCACATACTAAGATCCAAAAGTACATGCGTTTCACATGTCTGAATATGTAAGTGCTTCTCCCGCTCTGAGCATCCGTCCACAGTTCTGAACACTTGGCACGTACACCAATAGAAACGAGTGTGCCTGGGTTGCCTCCATGCCTTGGACATACATAAGGACCTTGCTGGGTTTAAAATACGTGGTATTGCAGGGCATAATGGCTTACACCTATAATCCCAGCACTCGAGAAGCAGAGGCAGAAGGACAGGCGAGAGTTCGAGGCTTGCCTGGGCTCATAGTGAGCTCAGGGCCACCCTGAACTACAAAGCGAGACCCCATCTCAAAAAACTAAAAAAATAATAAAAATAAAAATAAAATAAAATACATGGCGTCTGCACATGTGTACTCCTTTGTGCAGCTGAGCGCATGTTTAAGCATGACCTTTTCAGACTGAGCAGGTGAGCTTTGAAAGTGTGAGCGCTCCTGGGTATTTGGGGCTCTGTGTACATATTAGGTAGCACTCAATGGACTTGAGTATATACAGGCAAACTTCACAAGACTGTGTAAATGTGACTGGATGTATGTGTCTGTGATCTCAACTGGTGTGTATCCGTATGCATGGGTTTCATGTGCTGTCTCTTGGGATCTGAGCATGCACATGCCTCTGTGGATTTGAGCTTGGATGGTACATGTTCTTTTAGGTTTGAATATAATGTTTGCAAAAAGGAGAACTTGTGAGCTTGCTGGTGGGTCTGCAGATGCGTGTGGGGGGGGGGCTTTATGGTCTGGGCCTGTGGATGCTCTTCCTGTATGTTTCAGGGTGTGCAAAGTCAGATTCTTACAAATCCCAAACACAATGAGGGGTCCAGGCAAGCTGAGACAACAGGTTAGGGGGGTCACACTGCCAATTGTCTGTGCGTGCCCCTAAAAGCACTCCTAGAGACAACATTATCCTTCTTTGTCTGGGCTGCCAATATCAGGCAAAATAATGTATCAGATGGTGTTCTCAACAAGCAAGGGAGGAGGTATATGTTTGTGGTCTGGAACATGGAGGAGCCAGGCTCAGGGAACAGGAGGAGCAGGACTGAGCCGACAGCCCACACCTGCGCCTGAGGATGGGGAAGATGGGAGGGGCGCAAACACCCTGGGCTCCGCCCTGTGCAGCAGCTGTCTCTAGCCAGGCGGTCTCCACCTCCAACACTGACCTTGAAGGCCAGGGCCTGGCCCTCTACTGGAGAAAAGCCTCCTCTCTCCTGGAAGAGGCCCTGGGGGAGAGGCTGGGGAGGAGGGGACGGTCTACCCCAGAGTGGGGGAACTGAGCATCTTCTCAGCCCTTGCCTGGCCACCCAGCAGGATGATGAAGACTGAGGCATTTCAGAGAGCTGTGTGCACTGTGAACACGCAAGCCCCAGGTCTAGGGAGAGCCTATGGATTCCTGCAATTTTCTCTGTGGGTTCCAGTGTGCCTCCCCGACCCCAGCCTTATGTTTAAAGTGGGGTGCTGCGCTGGCCACCAGTCCCTCCCCATGCCCAGCTTTCAGCCCTCCCCCACTCTCTCGCTTGCCTCACCCCTGGCTCCTTCCCAGTGCGCTCCAGTGGTTAAGGATCTCCTAGAGATCGTTGCCCTCCCTGGGGGGCAGGGCCCAGCCTGCTTCAGCTCTTCCTCACCCCCTTGTCCCAGCAAAGCCTGAGTGTGCTCAGGCCACCAGTACACACACTGGGGGTCACACGAAGGCCTCGGCAAGGCTCTGGGCTGGGAGCTAGAGCCCTGCCCAACACAGGGTGCCCCGCATGTGCTGCCCTTCCTTGTGTGAGGACCATCCGGCCCCAGGTGGTCTCTTCAGGGTCCAGATGCTTCCTGTTACCGAGTTTCCATCCCAGAGTGTGGGGCCAAGTTGTGCCCTTTCCTCATGGCTTTCACAGTCCCTCGTCCTCACAGTCCCCCATCCCAAGGCTCTCATGGGTCATTCATACAACCACCAGCTTGGCACAGGCACTATGTTTGCCTACAGGAGCCCCCAGCAAGTCCCCAGCATTGGCAAGGGCAAAGCAGGGCTGAGGGAGAGTGCTGGGTGCTGACAGTGCCACACACCCAGAGCTTCCCAAAGCACTGGTGGCCTTGGGGCAGGCGCCCCTGAGCTGAGCTCCCGGGCGCCCCAGCAGAGGGCCTCCTACAGGGAGGGAAGTTCATCCCCTGGGCTGTGCACAGGGAGGCCCTTCTAGTCCAGCAGCTGGCAGTTCTCCTATCCCCCTGGACCATGGGAATGACCCCTCTCAGCTCCAGCCTATCAAGTGGGACACATAGGGTAAGGGCATCGGCCTGCTATCTCTGAACGGCATTAACCTTAGGCTTGTTCCCTTTTTATTCCACTCAGACTCCATCCAGGGCGGCCACCCTCCCTCAGCTTGAATGGCTCTGATGTTATAGGCCTGTAGTCCCCTGCCCAGGCCAGACTCACAGGATCTATCATGCCACACTGCCAATCTGCTGACCATAACCCTGCACACACCTGCTCTCCCCCCACACACACATTCTAGGTGTCATCATTTTACAGTAATGAAGAGAAGTCTCTGGGAAGCCAAGCAAGAGATTCAGGTGGCCTCTGGGCTCTTGCAGATTCATATGGGCTGCTGCCGAGGCCCGCGCACCTCCCTGGAAAATCCAGTCCTCTCTCCATTCCCTGAGCCAGTCTCCCCCAGTCCCTCCAATCTACCCCCAACCCACTTAGATGAGCCACCCTGCACTCGCTGTGCCGCCCCACTTGCGCCCTCTCAGGGTGCTGATAGGACCCACCCCGACTTGCCCAACTGCTCTCTCTGCAGCTGCATTGTCGACCCCAGCTGGCGACATCAAGAGGAGGCCAGAAGATCCCCCACCTCCCATACCCAGGAGCCCTCCCTCCCAGCCCTGCTGTCCGTGGCAGATCTCCCTGAATACCCCTTGTCTAGTCTGGGAGGCACCTCCCACCCAGCACACCGCCAGGCGAGGAGCTACCTGCCTTGGCCTGCCATCTGGTAGTCTCCACCCTGGGGACTCTTCAGATCTAAGCACCAGACACATTTCTGAGACTGAGCCTGAGGAGGGATCAGGATCCAGCAGAGACATCCTCTGCCAAGTGACCAAGAGACAGCCAGGCCTGGGGCAGATGGGAGTTGCAGTTCTGGGCTAAGGGCTGATGGAAGTTGTAGTTCCCCACCCCACCCATTCCAGGACTCATGGGAGCTGCAGTTACTCATCTTGCTAGGGAATTATCTCCCTCTTTTCCTCCCAGTAACCCTTCGCTTTCAACCCCAAACTAAGGAAACCCATGCTAAGGACCTCACTACCTCTGAGGGATGGGCACCAAAAGGCACCTTGCCAGAGGGCACTCGAGGTGTCTTGGGGGAGACTAGGAGGAGAGGGAGACTGTCAGAGAGCTATGACCTGCAGCAGGCCTGGGCTGGGGCCGGGTGGAAGAGTCGCCCCCCCTCCCAGCAGCGTCGCAGGGGCCCGGGGGCAGGGGAGGGGGGAAAGACACTCACCAGTACTGGGCTCACACTCTTCCAGGTCCTCATCATCGCTTGGACACTCTGCCGAGGCCACCAAGAGGTCATCTGTGTTCTGGAGCAGGGAGAGGAGAAGAGGGAAAAGAGAGGGTTCCAGGTGGGTGAGAAGAACCCACTGGATGTATAAGGGGACAGCCGGAGCCAAGGTCAGCTCTCATCAGTTTCTGGGTGACTTTGGGCCTCCATTTCCTCCCAGACAAAGGGAAACAACAGCACCAGTTCCCAAGGATCAGACAATACATGTGCTTTTTATTTCCAGGAAATGAAGAGATGGGAGATTAGACCCAGGACTGCAGGATGGCAGAAAAGGACCAGGGTGTCTTGAGGCAGAGGCAGGTGAGTCAGGGAGGACAGCCACAGGGGTGCCTCTGCCAGCCTGCATAGGCAGAGGGGGGACAGAAGCTAGAGGGACTTCTAGCTTCACCACCCCATCACCCCTCATCCTTCTCCCAACCCCCTCCAGGAGAGAACTGGGCTGCACACAATAATTAGGGCTATGGTTGCCATGACAACAGGAGTCGACTTTGTCAGCATTTTCTCTCCTCCTGATTGCAAAGAAAGAGAATCTCTGACATGAGTGAACATGAGGGGAAAGCGGTGGGGTGGGGGGTGGGGTCAAAGCAAAGACCCCGAGGGAGACCCAGAGTCAAGACAGAAAAGGGCCCCAAGACACTGTGGTGGGAGGAGAAGGCCGAGTGAAGAAGGTTAGACAGAGGCCCAGGGTGGGAGAGGAGCAAGGGCCACACCTGCCTCCTACCCAGGCCCATCTTCTGGTGCCAACCCCACACCTGGCCCACCCGCAGGCCCCCAGCCCTCCTTCCACCTGGACAGTCTCTCCACCCCTCCCACTGAGGCCACAGTACACTGGCATATGGCTCCTTGCTCTCTGGGCACTCAGATTCCTGAAGATTTCTGGGCAGGGAAAGCAGAGGGAAGGACGCAGGCTGGTCTCTCCCAGCTGCCTTCCTAGCTAGCCCCCTCCCATCTCCCTGCCGCAAAGATAGGTGGGATGGAGGGGCCCTGGAGACAAGGAGACCACCCCTCAGTTGGAGGGAGAAGCTGGAGGCAGACAGGCAGGGGAGGTGAGGCCAGGTCTTCACGGCCACCCCCAGATCTCTCTCATACCTTGGAGGACAGAGATCCCTTCAGACCTGGAGGCCCAATAGCCAGGGCAGCAAGACGGGTTGATGGGGGAAGCTGGCTAAGCCAGGGTCACATGTCCAGTGTGAGGTCCCCTCGGCCAACAATCACAACAGGCCCTGACGGCACCAGTAAAAACCCAACCCAGCCCAGCCTCTGTGGTCCCACGCGTTCTCTAGACTTCGGCCACCAGAAAAGCCAGGCCCACCCTGTCCCTTGGAGCCTTGTTCCCCTAGTGTCATCTCCTCTGGCTCTGCCAGATCGCTTGGGCCTCATGTGTCCTGAGGGGCACTGCGAAGCCGGGAGAGTGCGGTGGAGGGAAAAGCCCAGGAGAACTATCTGCACCCCACTCAGACCCACAGATGCAGAGAAAAACTGGGGCCCACTGAGCGTGGCACACACTCTGGATGGCATGGAAGGATCTTTGAGGACAGGGAACCTGACACCGGGGCCCTTCCTGCAGCAGGAACTCAAGCATCCAAGGAGCGGCTGCTCCTGGCCCCCCTCCCCCGCAGAAGGGCTGTCCCCTGCCAGGTGGTTGTGTCCAGTCTTGCAGCCTGTCGCTTCTGCCTAGGCACTGCCATCCAGACACTCCCACCTCCCACACTCTGCCCATTCAGCATGGGACCGGAAGAGGCTTGGCCTAGGCCTCCTGTCTTGGGGGGGCGGATGTCTGCCCCAAGCCCACTCTCCCAACTCTGGGAACATACCCAGGAGAAATAACAGGCACCCCCGCATCTATAGTATCCCTGGTCCCGGAGTGAAGGCCACTTCCTGGGAAGCGATTTTGCCTCCTTCACCTAAACCATCACCGAAACACTGCAGGCCTCAGGATCCCACCAGACCCCTCGAATCTCTGCCCTACGCTGGAAGGGGTCTCACCTGAGTGGTGCTGTCCCTCAGTGTGGGGGAGCGGCCCCGGCGTGTGGTGGTGGTGGCCATGGTGGTGGTGGTCTCCATGATGGTGGTGGCCATGTCGGCCAGCAGGGTGGTGGCCGTGGTCTCTGCACTGAGCAGCACGGACGGCCCCTCCCCCACTAGGCGTAGGTGGCCCTCAGTCCGCACATTGGGGTCGCTCTCGGCGGCCAGCGCCAGCACCTTGAGCCCATTGTAGTAGAGGCCAGACACTTGGCCCTGGAAGGGGCGGCCCTGATCCCGGCCCCCAATCTTGATGGCAGCTTGGCTGTTGAAGATAGTCAGCTGGCGTCCTGGGGAGGGGGTGGGGGGCAGGCAGAGGAAGAGCAGAGGCGGGAGGAGGCCAGGAAGGGAGGAAAGAGTGGAAAGGAGCCAAGGGAAAAAGGAATGGAGCAGGAAGCAACAGGCGGGCGGGGGAGAAATGAGGAAGGGGCAGACAACCAAAGGGAAAGTCCTTGTCAACCAGAGCCCCTGGCCCAGGCAGGTGGGACCCCAGCAGGGGAGGGTCCCGAGCACACTTGGGCTGGGAAAGGGAGCCCGGTCACCCCCTCTCCCCACCATGCGCATGCCTTCTCCCCTCTCCTGTCCCACACTCTGCTCCCGCTCCAGGACCTCCAGGACCCTCACCCCTCTCCTTCCTCTGCCCTCAGTTCAATCCCCACCTTTTCCCTCTGCTTCCCCAAATGTCCCACCCATTGTGAGCCCCAAGACACGAGGCCCTCAGAAGTGGCAGACAGCAGAGACAGAGAGGCAGAGGCAGAGGATGCCCTGCCAGGCTCAGCGGTCAGTGCACATGAGCGGAAGAGGCAGGATGAGGGTGGGCACTGCATGTCCGTGCCCGGCCACTCCAGGCTGTCCCGGCCATGAGCAGCCCCGACTGCCAGCCAGGTTCCCATGCTCCTCCTCCCCTGTCAAGGCCCAGCCTCTGCCAGGACCGGGCCCTTGGCTGGCAGAGCCCTTCCTCCCCACCTGGATGTGCAAGCACAGAAATGGAAAACGTTAAAGGGACCTTGCTTCGCTCGCTGACAGCCAAAAAACCACTCCAGCTCCAATCTCACTCCGCACTCGGCAGTATTACACCTCAGAATTCCCACCTGAGTGGGATTTGGCTGTTCATTTTGGTTTTAGTGGATCTGGGGGTCAGTTTAACCCTCTGAGTTTGTTGTTTTGGTTTGGTTTTTAGAAAAGATATTTATTATGTTTAAGTTTAGATTTAACTTTGATTTTGGTGTTGCTTATTTTTTGGTGGGGAGGGGTCAGGCCAATGGACTATTACATTGGCCCCTTCTCCCCCGGAACTTCAGCCGCTGGCGCTGGGAGTTTAAGACCTGGCTTAGCCCTTGTTAGCTTCTGGTTAGTGTCTCGTTAAAGATCTGGTTTAGAGTTAGGTTCTGTAAACCCTGCCCCCCACACCTGGGCTGAGGACAGTCCAACTTGGGAAACCCACGCCCTCTCCAGGACACCCAAGGGTCTGGAACCCCCAGCCAACTGCCTGAGCTGCTGGGGTCTCCTCAGCCCTCTGCTCAGCTTCTCTTCCTCCTGTGAAACCTTCCCATTGGCTGCGCAAGAACAGCCCAGGTGCAGCACGGCTCCCTTACACGTGAGGAAGCTGGAGCCCGGAGAGGGCCATTACTGGCAGTGGCAGCTCTAAGGCGAGGCCTGACAGTTAAACAGGTTCCTTTCTTGCAGGCTACGTCAGAGCCTTTATGAAACTAAGGTATGTGTGCATCTCTGAGAGGAAGAAACAAGATCCATCACTTCCCAAGCTCATTTTACCACAGCTCTCTTTCCTGTGAAGCACCACATAGAACTGTTCCACAGAGCATGTTTTGGAACTGGAAAATGGATTCATTCCATAACTATTGGTGCCAGATGCTGACAGTAAGATCTCTCTCCAAGAACCTGAATACTTCCCTGTTCCTCGTTTCTCTCATTCTCAAAAGGTGTCTGGGAGGAGGATGAGCAAAGACAGCCATCCCTGTCAACTGAGAAGGGAGCCAGACAGGGGGCATATCAGGCCAAGGCTGCACGGGAAGCAAGTTGCTCCTTTTGTCAACACAGGCCTGACGGGAAGGTGCAGGCACTTCCAAGTTCCACCTCTCCCCCTAACAAGGCCTGTCCAGCTCTTCCTACCTTTGGGGTCACAAGTTGTCCCAGCCTCAGCCCAGGTTGCTCCCTTGGCTTCTGATTCTGGGAGAGTGTGGTGGATAATGGAGAGGAAGCCACAGAACTTTTGTAAACTCGGTCCCTGTGGCTCCTGCCTCCGCCCCCACCCACCATGAATGCCTCAAAGGGTTAAAGTTCGCCCCGCTGGAGAGAGCAGCCCAGTGTGGCTAGGGGCTGTAGGTTTTAGCGATGTCTATTATAGTCCCTTTAACTTTTTGTCCTGTCATGGATTTATCACACCTGGTTATCAGCATGTTTAGGCCCCGCTGGTACAGGGGGCTGGAAGTTACATTTGGGGAGTTTATTGGGGAAGACCCAGTGGACATTTAAAGCACAGTTATCAGCTGGTTAAGTGGGGGTTTAACAGTTCTGCTCCCCCCTAGAGTTTAGCCTTAGAGGTACAGAGCTCGCCCCTCCTCCAGTGGGAATCAGATGGCTTTGCCCTTGGCCCCCTGGTTCCCTTGGAACAAGATACCTTCTCTTTCTCGCCCAGTGGTACCTCACCTGCCATGTGGGTGCATCCCAGGGGCCCACTCTGCCTTCCTCCTCAGTCCAGCAGGCAAAAGCCCATACCGGGCCATGCCCTTCCCTATTCCTTAGTCTCCTCTCACCCTCCGTGGCTGCTAAGAGGCCTTCTGGGCCAAAGGAGGCCCACTCTAGAGAGCATGGCCCAACAGGGGTCGTTGGGGGTCTTTCCAGTAGGACCTGAACCCCAGTCTTTCCTTTCTCTCAGATGAGCCTGGGAAGCCTCCCCAGTGCTCCCTGGGGTCTCTGGACCAGCTCTTCTTGCTCTCCAGAGCCTTCCTTCCTCCCTGAGCCCTGTGGCTGGACTCCCTACCTGGGTCTCCAGCCTACCTGCATCTACCTGCCCAGCACAGACCACACCAGAGAGCTTCCGCCCTCAGGGGCCTTAGGGGCTACCCTGGTCAGACCCCAGATTTGAAAAGATAAGGAAACACCTCTGTCTTCTAAAAAAGGCCTTCCCTTGACCCCGAACCACAGCCCTGACATACAGGTATCCTGACTACGAAGGGAAAGGGAGCATCTAGGCCAATCATCCCCCCGCGTGGAGCTGGGCACGGGGAAGGCACGGAGGGGGGAAGAGAGAGCTCTGCACCTTTAAGATAGTGTTTTTAAAGTTAGTTAGTTAATTAATTAATTAATTAATTCTGGTTAATTACCTTTGTCGAGCAGCCACTCATCTACTACTCGACCAAGCCGGTAGGGGATTCTCTGTCTAGCAATCGCCAGGCGCTCGTTATCAAAGTTTCCTTGGAAAAGTTTAGAAAGACAGTAGGTTTCTCAGGCGGTGAAGTCCAAAGGAGTTAGAAAAGTAATTATGCATTTCTCAGGAGACCCAGAGTAAGCAGCAACATCCAACAGGAAGAGGGGGAAGCAGGAGAAGAAATACCGGGTCCTCTTCTCCCGGGGGGGGGCCCTCCCTAGGCTCCCGTCCTGAGCCAGCCCCACCCTGGGGGCCGGAGCAACCCAAAGAAAAAGAGGAAAAAAGAAGAAAAGAAAAGGGACTTAAAGAAAAGGCAGCTGGAAGGTCAAAGGCCAGAAGTTAAACAAGTTTATCTTAGTCCAGAAGTTGAGACCCCTCTTCCTTCGCCATCCCAAAGTGAGGCGGCGGGGTGGGGGCGGGGCATTTAGAGGGTTTAAACTGGGGCGGGAAGCAGCGTGGTTCTGGTGGCCCAGCTGGTTACTGCGTTTAGAGGGCGGTTTAGAAGTGGGAGGGATGGGTTAAGCGGGGTTTATGCGGCATTTAAGGGGGTCACCCAGCACACTCATTTAACAGTGAGATTTAAACCACTTCTGAAGTCATTGCAACTCCCTTTACCTTTTGCGCTCAAATCCCAGCTGCCCCTCAATTCCCCCGCCATAGCACACCCCCCATCCCACCACCTCCCGCCCTAATCCCACCTGGTCTCCAGGAAGGAGCCCTTGGCTCTTCACCCACCTGCTGTGGGACCCGAGCCTCCCCAGCTTGCCCTGCACTCCAAGGCCCTCAGGGCTCGCCCTCAGCCCTCTGCCCCGCTCCGCCCAGGCCTCCATCTCACCCCTCTCCACCCCAGCGTCACTTTAAGGTGCCAGCCCTTCTCTGCCCAGAGCCAAGTTTCTGTTCTTTTCGGCCCTGAGGACCCAGCCTCCACCCCTTCCTGTCAGCCCCTCAGCCTTTCTCCTTCGGCTTCCTCTCCCATTTCCAAGCCTACCTCTTTTCTCCACCTGGACACCAGCCTTCCCCCAACATGAGCTCCAAGAGACAGGGAGGAAGACGTGTGTGTGTGTGTGTGTGTGTGTGTGTGTGTGTGTGTGTGCCTGTGCACATGCTTCCTGACAGGAAGAAGGGACATATGTCTCACTGGAGGGAGGCTGAGTATATTAAAATTATAACAAAAACCCTGTTTATTGAGAATCTCCTCTATGTCCTTCTAGCACTTTCCTTAGTTTTTAGCTATGAGGCAGGTACCATCTTCACAGTTCAGAGATGAAAACTGAGTTTCAAAGGACAGATGATTTGTCCCAGGTCCCCCAGCTTGTCACTAGGAGAGCCAGGGTTAAAAGGCCCAGGTCCTGCTCACTGGGGATCCACAGTGAGCTCCCTATGAGTTAGCGGGCAGGAAGCCCACTGTCCAGGCCCTCATACACTGCTGACCAGACCTGCTGATGTTGATCAGGATCTGCCCTTACAGTAAACACAGGGAGCCACTAGGTTACCCCAGTAAGCACCAGACAGTGTTTCCCCAGCCCTAGCCAGGGGTCCCTAACTCCTCCAGATCCCTCTGGGCTTCCGGCCTTCAAAGGTTAAAGTTCTGGACCTAAGTCTGGCTTGACACAGTGAGGCCTTCACAGCCCTGACTCCAGCCCCATCCAGCCCAACCTGTGTCATCACTGCCACAAAGATTGCCCTGTGCCAAGGACTTAGCTTAGTGGTTCTGACATCTGCCTTGAAAACGCAGGTCCTGAGTTCAATCCCCAATACCACACACCACAGTGCCAGGTGTGGTGGCTCACGCCTGTAATCCCAGCACTCGGAAGGAAGAGGCAGGAGGATTGCTATGAGTTTGAGGCTTGCCTGGGCTCCATAGTGAGTTCAGGGCCAGCCTGAACTACAAAGTGAGATCCTGTCTCAAAAAAAAAAAAAAGAAAAAAAGAAAAAGAAAAAGATTGCCCTGGTATGTGTACATCTGAGATGGAGTGAAGTCTGATGCTCCCCGAGATCATCCCCATCTGGCCCTGGCTGTCAGGGTCTGCTTGGAGCAGAGGAGTCGAGAGACTGTATACAGGAGGGTTGTGAGTCTGAGTGAGCTGCCCACACCCAAAACCTAATCTGGCATCCTCTGCCAAGCCATTGTCTTGTGTGTCTCTCTGCAGTCCTTTTATTCCTGAGGTTTCTGTATGCACATCAACCTCTGTTGTTTCTTAGGGGACTCTGTGAGCCTCCATCTCTCAGGGGTAGCCCCAAATGCGGGCGCAAGCCTGCAGGATTGGGCCTCTGTCCCGTGTGGGTGAACCTCAAGGCATGCCCTCTACCTACGTCCCTCTGGGTCAGCACAGAGCAGCCGCGGACACTCGCCCAGCTGCTCAGTGGGTCCTGCGAGTGGCTGCAGTGCCGCCCAGTCTGTGTGCCCATCTCTGTGTCCCTGGAGCCCTCCCTGCAGTGTCTCTGTTTCCTCCTCTTTGTCTCCCCCACACACTCCACCACCACTCGCTGGGCTCTGTCCACCTCTTCGCTCCCTGACTGGCCCTGTGCGCACCTCCCCCTCTCCTCCCCCTTCTCTCTCTGTGTCTCCCCTGGAGCTGCCTCCATCTCTGCACGTCTTGCTGACCAGTTCCACATCTCTCTATGCTCCTCTTCTAATTTCCCCTGACTTTAAGGCTCCCTCCTGAGCTTGTGGGGTCTCTCCCTCCTCCTTTCCTTCATCTCCTCATCCTTGGCTTGTCCTTGACCACCACAGCTGTCACCCTGTCAGACTCCCATGGCTCCTGGGTCCTGCTCACCTCTATATCCCCAAGGTCTAGCACAGCCCTCATGCCTGGTAGGTCGTCAAGGAAGGATACTGAATGAGCTTGAGCTTCGTTTACACTTTACTTGGGCATTTGTCTCCCCTTCTACCAAGTCCCTCATTTCCTGAGACAAGGGGTTCCTTTTCTCCAAATCTCCATGGCTATTGTCTTCCTGTGCATACATCTCCTAATAGACTCCTTGATTTGCTCTTTGTAAAGACCTTGGTCCCATTTTTTGGGAACAGCCCTGTGTCCTGTCCTGATGCATTTAATGTTACTTCTGGATCTTCCGCCCTAGGTTTTGACATCAGCCTCCCCGTTATTGCCAGTCTCTTTTCTGAACTCACTTCCTCAGCTGCACAGGACTTTCTTCCACCCTCTCTTCTCCTCCAAACCCTTACCTCATACCATACCCAGCAGATGATGTTCTCCCACCACAGCTCTGATCTCACCCGGCCTCCCAAGGCTCAAGATTCCCCACAGCCATGCCCTCGCCCTGGTCACCTCCCAGCCCCTCCTTTCCACAGCCCTGGCCCGCAGCCAGGGGTCTCTGCTTAGCCCAGCCCCGAGCAGGTCTCGCTCCTATCAGAAGCTGCCCACCCCGCCCCTAAGCCTGCTCCGTGAGCTGCGCCTCCTACCTGCAGGGTACCGTTCATTGACTGGCCAGCTGTCCACCTGCAGGGTGGCGTTGCCACCACTTCGAGTGAAACGCACCACGTGGTATTTGCCGTCACTCACAATGGCGTTGGGCTCATCAATAGTAATGTCATCCGTGCCCACATTAAAAATCACTCCCACTGTGCCCTGGTCCTGGAGACAGAAAGACAGAGGTCAGCAACTGGAATTGGTGACAACTCCCTCCTAGAACTCGAGCTATGACCATCACTCGCCTGACTCTAGAGCATTTCACAGCTTTATAAGGCACCTTTCCCGGGTCTCATAGACCGGAAGAGGTGGGTGGGCTTGCCCCTCCCCCACGGGCAGGTAAAAGAATGACCCGAGGCTCAGAGGTCCAAGGAAGCCATTGTGGGGTGCAGAACCAGGACCCAGGACCCCTTCCATTAGTCCATTCTGTCCTCTGCTTTTTGGTTCATCCAGAGTATTCACAAATGTTTACAGAACCTCTTCAGTATGCAAGGCCCACAGAGCCAGGTCACAGATGATGAAACCAAACTAGGGACCAATATGGGTCCTCAGCAGAGGGTGGAGGAGCCCCTAAACCTGCAGAACAAACTGACCTCACCTCAGCTTGTGGCCTCCAACCCCTCCACCCCCATACCAGGATATCCACCTGCCCCTCCTGAGGCCTCTAAGATCTGGCATGTATGGCTCAGCTCTAAGTGTGGGCCAACACCTCCACAGTTGGGTACATCTGTTCGGGGGGCATGGGAAGAGATGGGGGAACGTAGAAAGGAGAACAAAGAGGGATCGTGCTGGGAAGGAATAGGCAGAGTACAGGCAAGGACTGAGGTTAGCAGACATCAAGCAGCGTCTGAGCAACCTTGGGGCCCAGGCCCCTGCAGAGGCCTCTTAGGATCTAGCCTAGGGTGGGCCTAGGCCATGAGGACTGCGTGCGCACAAGGGCTTCGCTGAGATCCAAAACAGCCAGGCCCTCATGCGTGTGTTCTGGTCATTCCTACAACAACCCTCTGAGAAGCTCACAGCAACAGTGCCAAGGAGGGAGGTTAAGTTACATCCCCAAATCTCACAGCTCACAAGAAGGAACTCCCACACTGGAACTCCAGCAGCTCAGACTCCAAAGCCAGTGCTTTTTGCCCCTTGCTCACAACTCAAAGAGCTGGGTTCTGAGGCCATCCTACTTTCAGAGATGCCCAGCCAAGCCCCAGAAGGCGCATAGCCCTGGGCCTAGGCCTCTACACCACTCCTCTCCACATCCACCCTAGATGCAGCCTGTCAGCCCAGCCCTCTACACACGCGCACAACAGACACAAGGCTCCCTCCAGCCTCATAGAAAGACTCCCAATCTGGCCTGGGTAAGAAAAACCATCCCACTGTGAGCGGTAACTTCTAACAGAGTTGAGAGGCCTGGTGGCACTAGGGGTGGGAGCCACAAATAGATCACAGATGGGGCAGCAGTTGGGGTTTGGCAAAAAGATTGGAAGGGCAGGGTAGAGAGCTGTGGTTCCCTTGGAGAGCCATACCCCACCCCTCCTCTCTTGTGGGGTCCAGCTCTAGAACCTGATCTAGAACCTGGGAAGGTCACACACATACAGTTATACACCCATTCAGCATCCCTTCTTAGATGCAGTGTTCTGGAGTCGGTCTAAAAAGTCTCACCCAAAGTCTCACGTATTTGGAAGGTGGCTAGATTGAGGGAGGTGCTAAGCTTAGCAGCAGACTCATCCACTGATGAGTTCCATGGGTTGAAAGTGCTGCTAGGAGGCGGGGCCTGGTTGGAGAAGCGGGTCCCTGAGGGTGTGAGCTGGAGCCCAGTGACCCTGAACTGAAATTGTGAATCAAAATAAACCTCTCCTCCTTTAAGCTGCAGTAGGAATCGGATGTTCTGTCCCAGTGACAGAAAGTAGCTAAAGCACACTAAAATGTGCAAGAAAGCAGGGAAACTGAGGCCAGGCTTGCCTTGCAGAGAGCATTGGCAAGCCCCACCCGTCTTCCGCCCACAGGCTGACAACATCCCCGGGGAGACGGGCTCATCATCTGCTCCCCACACCCGGGAAAGGAACAGTGGAGCCCCCTCGTTACTATTGTTAGTAATAATATTACCCAGAATAGCAGCAGCCCTTTGGCTGCCTCTGAGACTTTCTCCCCATGAGGCTCTGCCCAGGCAGGGCTGGTGGTCAAGGGCACGTGCGGTCTGGGAGCCAGGCTGGCAGAAGGCCGGCTGGGGGGCTGTGAGGCAGGACACCTGGGTTTCCTAGGAAGCAGCCAAGCTCAGAGCTATGCGCTCCGGGGGAGAGACAGCTCCCCAGAGCTGCTCCCGATGTGAAGTCAGTTGTCACTTCTGTTAAAGTCATTAATTCCTAATTCCCCAATTACCTCATTAGGCGGTGGTGGGGAGAACGCGGCCGCTCCTACAGCAAATAATTATGGGAGTCAAAATTAATTTGGCAAAGTGGAGCGACGCTTTATTAGAAACGTCAAATTGCTTTTCTCTTATTTTGCTGCCGCCTCCCCGGTCTTTGAGAGCTGCTAACAGCGCTGTAGTGGGAGCCAATGTGTCACTAGAGGAGGAGGGGGCTTGGAGGCTGCCCCAGGGGCTTCAGCCCATCTGATGGCCAACTCTGGCCTCTGCTGTGGCGGCCCCCGACCCTGCCAGGGCCCTCACCTCTGATGCAGCCAGGCACCAGGCCTTGCTTCTCCACAGTCTGCACCAAGTGAAGCTTCTCCCAGCACGGGAGCTCCAAGCCCACAGGCTCAGAGACACTGCACCCAGACACGGAGCCAGCAGCCGACCACCAAGGGCCAGGACGCTGAGGGCCTCACGGAGTCAGGGCCATGTGCTGAGCGCTTTACACAGGTAGTCACATTTAAGCTGCCCAGAATCCCTCTGCCCTCTTAGTTTGTTGCACATCTGGTAAAACTGAGGCTCAGAAAACCGTGTCAACTTACACAAACACAGCAGGGAAAGTGAGAGCTGGGATCCAAAGCCAGACCATCGGCTTTAAAGCCAGGCACGGTCCTACATGACAATAAGGACAAGACCATCAGGAAGGACACAGGAAAACATAGGTGTATCCTGTCACACAGACAGAAGGCTAAAACCACAGAAGATGCCGCACCTCAGGGAGACAAGCGCATTGCTATGTACTCAGACACTATTGGACCAACTCGTTCTCCATCACCAACACCCACAGCTGTCTCTCCTGATGCAGTCATCACACATCCAGTGCCACACTTTTATCCACAGCCAGACATCTCTCACAGCAGGTTCCACTCACACTTTGAGACCGTGTCTGTCTTGTTTCCTCACAGGCACAGAATTTCCGGGCCTCTACCTCAGGCCTGACAAGTGTCCCACTCACTACTCTTCCCTCTGGGCTCCCTCCCTACCTGGTCCCAACCTTATCAACTGCCCTGTCATGTGCCACTACCAGCCCAACCTAGGCTGTTCACAGGACACTCCACTGCTTCACATCCTAGTGCTGGGGAAGGACTTTGGGGGCCAGGAGCCTCATCCTCCAAGATGAAGAGGGTCCACAGCCCAAACAAGCCCCCCTCCCTGGCTTCCTCTTTGTCTTACCAACTCTGACCTCTTAAAGCCCATGGTGCCCCACCCAGAACTTTCTGCCCTGGACAGCCTGCTCCGCCCCACAGCTCAGAGGTCTGGTCAGGGCCAGATATGGGACAGAAGCAAGGGAATAGGACAGCAGAAGGAGCTAGGACAGTGATGGCAAACCTTTCAGAGCTTTTAATGCTACAAACAGCCTGCTGTGGCACATGTGCCATAGGTTCACCATCACTGGGCTAGAATGTGGAGTTGGAAACTGAAGTCAGGAACCTAGGACTTCAGACTGTAGGAGGAGCAATGAAGAAAGAAAATGACACAAGGCTAGAGATCACAGGAAAGTGTGTGGCAGGACTAGAGATGGGACAAAGGGAAGGAAAGAAATAGGGCCACCTGGAATAAAAAGTCAGGTGTGGTGGTACACAGCTGTAATCCCAGCAGTCAGAGGCTGAGGCAGGAGGACTGCTATGAGTTTGAGGCCATCCTGGCCTACATAGAGAGTTCAAGGATAGCCTGAACCACAAAGTGAGGCCTTGTCTCAAAAGAATAAAAGGAAGGAAGGAAGAAGGAAGGAGAAAAGAGGAAAGAGAAAGAAAGAAAGTAAGAAAGAAAGAAAGTAAGAAAGAAAAGTAGAGCCACCTGAAAACTGGAGTTAACAGAATGAGAAACTGAGGCAAGGAGGTGTGGATTTGGTGAGCCCTCAAACAGGCACTGGGAAGGGACAGAGCCGAAGGAGTGGGACAAGACAGGAAACCAGGATGGGAGGACAGAGAAAGGGAGAGCTGAGAGGGACTGAAGGACAGGCTGGGGCTACAGGCCTTGGTCAGAGAGGAGGGAAGCCCCGTAAGGGGGCTGCTGGGAGGGCAAAGTCACGGAAACAGAGGTCAGAAGCAGAGCACAGCAAGGGCAGGGTCCGAAGGCAAAACGAAGCAGCAAGAGTCGGCAGTTGTGGGGCAGAGAAGTCAGGAGGGGCAGGAATGGTCACAGGACACAATGGGCTGTCCTAGAGTCACAGTGGTCCAGGGGTGAGCAGGCAGCAGCCCAGGGGCAGTCACAGACAGGAGCCATTTCCAGAGGCTACTGGAGAATGGCCTGGAAACCCCAGGGAGTCTCTGGACAATGCAGAAAGATACAGACACAGATGGTCTCTGTGCAAGGACCTACAAATCCAACGGGGGGCGGCTCTCTGGGAATCTCAGTGAATGACCAGGAGGGGGACTGGGTCTCTGAAGTTCCAGGGAAGAAGGGAAGGGTTTGAGGTGCTGATCCCACGTGGTGAAGGACAGAGCAGATTGGAAGGGGTCCCAGAGCCGGCCAGGGGGGTCCTTACAATGTGCAGCTGCAAGTAGTCTCCGAGGCCTGAGGCGCTGTCCACCCGCACCAGCACAGCACTCCGCTGGTGGGTGCTGAAGCCCACAGCCAGGCGGTCCATCCTCGTGCTGGGCCGGTCATTGGGCGGCCATGTGTAGGTGATGAGTGCTCCCCCCTTCCCAAAGATGTACGTAGTCCCAGCTGCAGAGAAAAGGAAAGGGAGAGATGATGTCAGGAGAGTACGCTCAGTAGGTCCTTGGGGTTGTGGCCAGAGCATGGGAACAACAGGTTTGGAGTGTGGGGCTTCAGCTGTGAGACCTGCAGCAGCCACCAACCCTGCAGCCCTAGGGAACAGTTGGCAGGCGGGTGCCTGGGTGAGAGGCTGTGCACGCACACAGACAGATGTAGCTGCCTCATCAAGAATTCTAGCTTTAATTACAGCAAAACAGAGAGGTAATACAGAGAGTGGCACGGAGAAGGAGCCCAGAGAGAAGCACTAGGAGGCCAAGATGACAAGAGGACCAGGCAGGGGGCATGGGGACCTGCTCTGACCAGTTCAACTTTTCCCAAGGCTGGCAGGGGTGACACACTCAAGGTGTGTGCTTCTCCGGGCCCAGAGCTGAGAAGCCCCAGACAAGAAGGTGCCCCAGGCAATTGCAGGGAGACTGAGCAGGACTGTGGGCAGCTCTGACTCACTGCCCAGTTCTGGCTTCCTGCCAGCCTCTGCCCCCAGTCCCCTTCAGGCCCCTGGGAATACTCCAGGATTGTCCGGGGACTCCCTGCTTCCCCCCTCAGGCCAGGGTGCCTGGGGCCCAAAGCAGAGTGCTGGAGCCCTGCCCAGAAGGAAGAGACGTGGAGGGAGGGGCTGGCCGGCCAGAGGAGGAGGAGCAGAGACAGATGGACGGAGAAGGACAGGAGAGATGGAGGTGAGCCAAGCAGGAGAGCGGGAGCCCGAGACGTGGGCTCCTTTTCCCCACTCTCCCCACTCCACCCCCTCTCCCCTTCTCCTCCTCTTCACCATCCGGCTCCTGGGGGCGGGTGTGAGGTCCCTAACGATCTCAACCCCAAAATAAACCCTATTAGTCGCCATGTTCCCTCCTGCGGCTGACTGTGCTGGGGGGTGGGGGCACTGGTCACCCAGTTTCCCGAAAGGGAGCCTCATCTGGGAGCCTAGAGGACTAGTACTCTGGGGCCTGCTGAGGAAAGGGAAGAGAGCAATCCTACATTCTTTAGGACATAAATGGAGCAGATAAGATTCATAAAAATGCTTAATTAAATAATTAGCCACTAACAACTCCTCTCAAAGCACTTCTTGGGGGAGAGGGGTTCAAGGGAAGATAGCCAAAAGGAGGAAGTCCGATGGAGCCTGAGGCAGAGGCTGGGAGCGGACTGACAGAAAACTATGGCCTTGCGAGTGGGGAGCTTGATCCTGGGGTCAGGACCCCGGCCAGGGCCTAAGGCTCTCCCAACACGCAAGCCTCCTGGCAAGATGTCACCTAGCTGGTGACAAGAGGCGGGTCTCACCCAGCACCTGGGGGCCTCTCAGGATCCCACTGCAGCTCTGGCAGTCAGAAGGGGGCTCTATTAAGGTTAGCTCCACTGGAGGGAACCCCCCTAAGTACCTTGAGGGGAGCACTGTCCACACGTGGGAGATGGGCTTTGGAGAGAGGGAAGGCTGCTGCCCCTGGTCCCAAAGAGATAGAGACATGCAGGGAGTTGAGTGGAAGAAGCAGGAGCCATGAGTGCGTCTGATGTCCCCTAGGTCACCTGCCACACTCGAGGACCCGCTACCTTCCTGGATACCTAAATGAGAGGTGACGCCAAGGAAGGGCACACAGGACAGAACTGCCTGAAATCACTGACCTTTCACCTCTGCTTATGGTCAGGGCAGCACCCCCAGCAGACAGGGAGCTCAGCTCTGCCCCTCCAGACACAGGTGGCTTTTCTACCTGAGGATCCTAGAGGCACAATGGGGAAGTCTGAATCTTCAGGGTGGGCCCTTCGTTTACACTGGGGAGCTGGGCAGAGTTGGGGTACACTGTAAGCCCCACCCCCAGCCATGCAGTCACCTGCCTGGGAAGGGAAGGGTGTGGAGGCCAGAGCTGGCTAGGCCTCAGCCTGTACAGTCTCTCCTCTCCCAACACTGCAGCACTCCAGAAAATCGGCTGTTTCCATGGCAACTGGAATACCCAGGGTCCTCCCTCCCCTTTCCACTCACAAGCTGCACGTCAAATTGGGGGGGAGGGGTTAGGGAGGGTCAGAGAACCTGAGACACTGACCCTCATCCATACGCTTCCTGACCGGAGGCTGTGCGTCCTCTTTCTCCCGGGGCTCCCGGCCTCCCGAGGAGAGGATTTTATTGGGTTTCTGGTCCACTCATACTGGGGAAGGAAACCCCATCTGCCTGGAGTCTGCCTCTAAGGCCCCAGGTCTAGAGGAAAGGAAGTCCTTTCACCTGGTTTCTCACTGGATCCCAAACAGTGCAGCACAGGGCTGGGGATTTAGCTCAGTGACGCTGAGGCTGGCTGCCTCACAAGCCCAAGGTCCTGAGTTCGATCCCCTGTACCGAAAAGAAAAGAAAACCCAAACAGCGCAGCACCACGGACAGAGCCCAGCGCGCCCTGAACATCCAAGAGCTGCAGGCTGCCTGGTTGGGCAGAGAGTAGGCGGGATCAGAGGCGCGTCCCCACCGCCCAAGCCCAAGAGCAGGCACATTCCCCGTGACGCACAGCGGGCCCCACACCCACACACGGGCGGCGACGCACGCAGCGGCACACAAAGCCCCAGGGTGGAGAGGCAGACCCCGACACGAGAGACGCAGCGGCCGGAAGCCTGGCGGTAAGCACACAAAATCCGTGCTGGGCAGTGCAACGGCAGGAGCCATGCAGCTGGCTTCAAAGCCCACAGCTCGCACGACTCCCACGCCACCCCAGGGCTCCCCTGCCCCCGGCCCAGGATCCCCCGGGATTGACAGTATGAGTGGACCAGAAACCCAGCTCTTTGCACACTGCAACCAGTTTATTAGGCTGGGCCGACCTGATAAAGCCTAGGGGCGCATATTATAGATGGGGGACTGGGCAGAGAGACACTTCTTGGGCAGAAGAGGTGGAGAATGAATGGCTTATTGGACTGGGGCGTCAGTAATTACCCTTGGGAGACGTTTCTCCCCTTTGCACCTCAACTAACGCGTAGGATGAGATTGGGGGGACAGGGCTCCCCCAGATCCCAGAAAGCTGTCTTCTTCCCTACCCCGGGCTCCACCGAGAAGGCAGGAGGTGAGGGCTTCCAGCAGACATGCAGCTCCACACACAGCTCCACCTCTAAAAGCCCTGACAGCTTCCAGAGAGTATTCAGGGCTTAAAAGTGGCCCAAGGGTGGTAGAGAACAATTTTTCTCCATCTCCCTAGGAAACGACCAGTGAGCTGAATTGTGCTTCAATTCAGGGAGTGCTACACCCTGGAGCCCCAGGCAAGAGAGTTCCTGACCAGACACATGATCTCACAGGCACAGAACTGGCACCTTTCTGCCCACACCCAACATAATCTTCTCAATGGCTCCTATACCCAGAAATTCACTGATCTGGTAAAACATTCTAATTGGTCAAGAACCTTTCATACAGTCTCCATATACCTGTATTTTAGAAAAAAAAAAAAGAACAACCAACCATTAACAGCACTCTAACCCAGACTAAGCCAACATAATCATTCTGTGTAAAAACCACCTACATAGTGATCGCTCCAGTGTTAAAACTATACGTGCAGACTCTGTCTGCCTATTTCCCAGCCATATCAGAAACCTTCTGGAAGATCTAGAATTGTGAAATGATAAAGTAGCCTGCCCAATCCAGAATATTAGAGCTTTCTATGAGAACCTCCACAACCCACAGGGTGAGAGATCTCCATGGGGTCAGATCCCCAAGCTCAGCTCCATCTTGATCTTGAATCCCAGAGCATATCCCAGCCCATTCCTAAGATCCAAGTGGACATAGCCATGCCCAGAATCAAAACACACGCTGGGCCCCTCTACACGCCGCAGTGATAAATCCAGAAACTATGGGAGCTACTGGGTGGAAACTGAGCTGGGATTAAATCCTCTTTACATGGCTCCTCAGGGTCCTGGAAAGGAAAGTTTCTGAAGAATGCCATTGGAGAGGGGAGGGGGGGTCGAGGCACCTCCTGAGTCCATTTTTAGGACCCAAGTGTGCTGATCTTTCCAAACCAAGCAATACCAGATGCGAAAGTGTCAGTGGTGTCTGACAGGTGAGTAGGGACATTATGTAACAGGCAGGGTTGAGATTGGAAGGTAAATGGAGGAAACAGTGGAGAGGAGAGAGCAAAGGCACGGAGAGACTCAGTGAAACTCCAAGAAGGGCAAGCCGAGACCAACTATGGAAAGAAGAGCGATCGCTTCTCGGCCTTTTGGCTAAGATCAAGTGGAAAGAAGAGCGCACTTTCACAGGAGGGCACTAGGGAGCCTACGGCAGGGGGAAGCCTGCCCTGTCCTCCAGCCAGGTGTGGACTCCTAAAATGAGCCCGGCTTGTCACCTCCCCCTAGGAGGTGGGTTCAGCCCTGACAC
This sequence comes from Thryonomys swinderianus, assembly GCA_004025085.1. Lineage (NCBI taxonomy): Eukaryota > Metazoa > Chordata > Mammalia > Rodentia > Thryonomyidae > Thryonomys > Thryonomys swinderianus. Next base: position 54,513 of record PVIC010000395.1, read on the forward strand.
ACGGCCTCTTCCTTTTCGAGCTCTCTTGGGTCCTCCGCCTTTCAGCTGCCCACCCCTCACGGGTTCCCCAGGCCTCCTCCCGCCGCTTCCACCCCTGTTGGTGCCGCTCTCCAGCCTCCTCCACTTCCCTGTGGCCCCGAGCAATCACTGGCTCTCCCTCTGCTCTGCAGTCCCAGCACCAGTGCCCCATAGGCTCCTCCCCGTCCCCCTCAGAGCTCTGTCTGCCTGTGTCCCGCAGCACATCAGAACCCATGACAGAAACCCTTCGGAAGGTCTAGATGCGAGGAAAGCCTCGGTCCGTGCTCTTTCCCTCTGCCCACCTCTCCCTCGGACAGCACCCTGGGTGCTCCAGCCCCTCGGCCCCCCTTCCAGGCTGCCCACCATCCGTGGGCCAGCACCTCTCTGCTCTCTCACCTCCTCTCCTGCCTGCAGAGCTCCTCCCCAGGACACCTGGCCCTTCCTCCCTGTCTCCTCCGGTGCGCCTTGCCTTGTTGCCTGGAGAGACCGTGGCCTCTCCGGGCACCTCTGGGAGCCACACTGGCCCTCCGAGCCAAGAAGGGGACCATGAAGAGGGGCAGGGACGAAACAAGTGATAGATCCCGTGAAGGGAGAAGGGGTGAAGATCAGGAGCGAAGTATGTGGTGGGGACACGGAATAAGGGAAATGGGGAGCACTGAGCAGGAGAGACCCAGCGAGACGGGCCAGGTGAGGGAAACGACGCAGAGAACAGAAGGAAGGAACGAACCAGAGGGTCTCAGGGCTGCTCCTGGGGAACTGGGCGAAACAAGAGCAGAAGCATGAAAAAGATAAAGAAGCAGAAGAGGGGAGAAGACCAGAAAGGGGAGGAGGAAGGCTAGAGGTGACGCGGGGCACAGAGGTTGGGAAGCAAGGACGGACAGATGTGGAGCAAGGACAGGGAGCAGGGATGGGCGTGGAAGTGGAGGCACCGAGGGGTATGGACTGCGAGTAATGAAGACGCAGGTGTGGAACACGCTAGAGGAACAAAAGCAATAAAAAACTGAGAAGTGATGGACAGACAGAGCACCGAGCATCCGGGCGGAGGTGCACGGTGAGAGGCCGCGCCACGGAGCAAGCGAGGGAGGCTCAGCGACGGGAGGTGACAGGAGTGGCCGTCACACGGAGGTGTCCGGGCGGGAGGTGCAGAGGTACCGAGGGGGGACAGGGGACAGAGAGGTGGGCAGCGAGGAGGGGACAGAAACAGAGGGGAGGGGAGAACAGGGGTAGGATGGAGGGGCAGAAATGGGGGTGACAAAGATACAGAGGTGGGGTGACACAGTGCTCTGCAGGACAGAGTACGGAGAAGGGAAGCGACGAATAGACTGACACGGGCGATGGGGTCCTGGGACAGCGACGGAAGCCCCGAGATGGGACCCTGGGGAGCCGGGTGAAAAATCACAGGCCGACCCGGAGCAAAACAACACACGAAGGGGGAGACGCGGAGGAAGCGGGCAGCACGGAGCCAGGAGGCTGCGAGGCGGAGACATGGGCAGCTAGAGCGGACGGGGCGGAGAGAGGGCAGAGGAGCCTTCGGGGCCCAGGGGCGAAGCCGGCCGGGCGGGAAGGAGGCGCGGAAATGGTGCTCAAGGAGGAGACCGGCCGAGGAGGGAGAGGGAGGCCTGGCGCTGGAGGCCGGAGGGGACCGGGACGGAGCGGTAGCCAGTGGCCAGGGACAGAGGAGCGGCGCAAGAGGTGCCGGTCAGCCCGGGCGCCCAGGGCGCTGGGGCCACCGAGGGGCGCGGGAGCTCAGAGGCGGGACAGAGCAGGGACAGGAGGTGTCGGCTGCGGGGCCGCGGACGGCGTTCGGAGGAGACAGAAGTCCGGTAAGGGGAGAAGGGGCGGCTGCTGCAGGGGCCCCAGAGGGGCGAGGGGAGACGGGACCAGCCGCAGACGGGGGCGGGAGCCCCGGCCGAGGGGAGGCCGCGTGGAGGTGAGCCGGAGGAGAGGCGGCCGGCAGGAAGGGACGCGGAGGGAGGGCCGCGCGAGAGACGGCCGGGCCGGGCGCCGAGAGGAAGGTGGAAACAAAGCCCCAGGGCCAGGGGGCGAGCCGGCCGCGGGGCGGCGGGGCGGTGAACACGGGGAGGCGAGGCGGCCAGCCCCAGGCCGAGGCGGGGCGGGGCGGAGGGCTCGGCGCGACCGGAGCAGGGCCCGCTGCAAAGCCGGCGGCTGGCACAGCCGGGCGCGGCCGGTGCACCCGGAGGCCGGGCCGGGCGGCCGGCGTCGCAGCGCCACTTACCGTGCCCGCCGCGGGTGAGGAAGGGCATGCGGTTGATGGCGATGGGCACGGTGCCGTGCTTGCTGTGGAAGTGGTGGACGTGGTGGGTGGTGCTGAGACTGGACGAGACCCGGGCCCCCTCGGCCGCCCCCAGCAGCAGCAGCAGCGACAGCAGCGGTGGCAGCAGCGACGGCAGCGGCGGCGGCGGCGGCGGCGGCAGGGGCCGGGCCAGGGCGGGGGGGCGGCGCGGGCACCCCCCCTGCCCGCTGCCCCCGGGGGGCATCTCGGCCCGGGCGGCCGCCTCACAGCCCCATGGCCGGGGCCGGGGACGCGGGGCGGCGCAGCCCCGCCAAGCCCCCCTCCGGCTCCGAGCTCGGGCAGGCGGTGGAGGCGAAGAGGAGGAAAACCCGAGCCCAAGCCTCAGTCCGGAGCCAAAGAAATCAACTGGATCCCGCCGGGGAACCCGGAGTCCGCGGGGCGGCGACGCCGAGGTCCAGGACGCCTGGGTCCATCGCGAGGAGCTAGGGGGCCCCCCGCATGCCAGCGGGTCGGCGCGGGCAGAGGGCCGTCAGAAGCCCGGGGGAGGGGGCATGGCGCCGGGCGGGGCGGGAGAGCGGGGAGTCCTGCGGAAAACCGAGCGGGGGGGGGGGTTGCGGGCCGGAGGAGAAGGGACGGAGGCCCGGCTTCCCGGGAGCGCGAGGCCGGCGGGGCCGGGAGGAAGGAGCGGCCGGGGGCGGGAAGGAGGGGGAAGCAAATCCGGGTGAGGGGGACGAAGGGAGAGGAGAGGAGGGGAGCGGGGCTGAGCCGGAGAGCGCGAGCCTGCGAGATTCCGGCGGAGAGATGGAGGCAGCGGAGTGTTGCAGCAGCGGCAGAGGCTGGAAGGGAGAGGGAGGGAGGGAGGGAGGGAAGGAAGGAGGGGAGGGAGGGAGGGAACGCGGGAGGAGGGGCAGGGCCCAGGGCCCTAGCGGCTCCCGATCTGCGGGCGGCGCTGGGCAGCTCCGCGGCGGCACCTGGCTAGCCCGCTCCGCGCTCGCCTCTCCTCCGCGCGCGCCTCCGGCCCGGGCGCGCGCTCCCCTCCCCCTCCCGCCCTCCCGGAGAAGGGGCCCTGCTGAATAATTGAACAGGACTGAGGCTAGCGAGAGAGGCCGTTGTCTTCTCCCCGTCCCTCCCTCCCTCCCTCCCTCCCTCCCTCCCTCTCTCTCTCTCTCTCTCTCTCTCTCTCTCTCACACACACACACACACACACACACACACACACACACACACACCTGGACGAGCCCCAGCAGTGCTCGCTGGCTCAGGACAGAGATGTGGCCGCAGCCACCTCTTCGCGCGCCCCTCAGGACGCACGTGCACACTTGGACAGGGACAAGACTTGCTTTGGAGACGACCACGCGTTTATACAGGCGCCCTGGTGGGGCAGGCGCACAGCTCAGGCACATAGATGCACACGTGTGCCCAAAGACCACTGGCACACAGAAGCACTCAGCCCGACAGGTTCACATGTTCGCAGAGCCATACATGTACCCGCATACATGTCTGATCCCGTACAACGAACAGTCAACACACACACACACACACACAAAACAGCCTGGAGCTCAACTGCCAGAACAGGGTCACCCACACCCATACAGTGTGGCCAGAGCCCCTCAGGGACTCGAGGTAAGACGCTGCCACACAGACCGTCCGCCTCATCCCTCTGGCCTCCCCGCTCCTGCTCCTCTCCCCAGGCTCACCTTCTCCCTCTAGCGGGATTCCGCGCACCCATCCCGAGTGTCCCATTGAGGACAAAGCCTTTCCCGGGTCATTTATACCCAGCAAAGGAAGCCACTTCTCCTTCGGGAGGCCCGTGTCATGGCCCCAGAGGAAAGTGCAGGGAAGCTGCCTTCCTGCCACCTGGATGCCACCTCCACACCCACATCACCCTGCTTGGGCTGGCCAGAGGGGCAGTGCGGGAGGAGGCAGAAGGCAGGAGAGGAGGAAAGGGGGGACTCCGGGAGGGAGCGGAACAATGCTGCATGAGGAGAGGTGGGTACAGGAAGGGCGAAGGGAAGGGAAGGGAGGGCGGCCGGAGGGTGGACAGGAGGGCGGGGGAAAGGGAACTGGCTCCTGCTTGTGGATTCTGAATTCCGTTCTGGAGCAGAGCTGCCCCAATGAGTCCGGTGTGCGGCCCCTCGCTTCTGGGCAGTCAGAACCACAGCTCCTGTTGCTGCTTCCACTCCTTCGCCCTTGCTAGGCACCAAGGCCCACTATGGCCCCGGCCCCTTAAAAGCGAAGAAAGGATCCTCAGCGATACCCAAGAGGAGCTTTAGGATGATGTGTGGCCCCCGTAAAGGAGTCAGTGGGCTGGGCCCCCAGAGGCTGCGTTCTCTACCCCTTTCTTGTGTTCCTAGTTCTGGAATATAGACTGACACAGTTCTGAGCAGGCAGGAAATTTATGGCCCCAGAGGGACGGAGGGAGGAGCCAGTGGCAAGAAGAGAGGAAGGGAAACCGCCTAGAGGCCAATCGATATCGGTGAGTGGGAACTGGAGTTGGAGGGTGATGGGGGCAGCGAGGGTAAAACAGGAGGGAGAGACGGAGGTGTGCAAGAGATCAATAGAGGCTGCAGGCCCGAGCAGAGACGGCAAGGCAGAGGGTGACGCACTGGCCTCCTGGGAGAGGCCGGAGACTATCGGGGACAGCAAAGCCCAGGGCTTCAGCTGAGGATGTTTCCCCAGACCCTTCCATAGTCTCTCTTGCTTTCTCTCCACTTCCCTTCCCCTCAAGAAGAGGGGTTCTCTGCCTCTGACTGTCTCTCCCATCTTCCCAGAACAGACTCCTGAACCTTAGAGGAAAACAAAGGTCCCTTCACTCCCACCCCCGTGGTAGTCACAGGTGGAGAAACTGAGGCAGTGAGTAAAGTGTGTCCTGAAGGTTGAGGCTCCTCCTAGTACCTCCTCCAGCTCCACACCCCACCCACCCCTCAGAGGGCTGCTCCACCCATCTGCCTCCGCCCTGGCTCCCTCTTCCCTCTCCTCAGACCCAGATCCCCCTGTGCCCCCAGGACCTCCCAAGCCCCTCATACTGACTGGGTCTCTTGACTGCTCCTCCTTGACTCTGCACACACAGGGCCCCAAGGCACAGAGGGTGCATGAAACAGACAGACGGGAGCAGCCCCAGGAGACAAGCCCTGGCGGAGGCTGCACCCTTGGGTTGGGACAGGTCTCAGCGGCGTCCTCAGGCCGCACTGGCCCTGTAGGGGCTCCCACGTCGCACCCACCTTTTCTTTAGCTCCACAGTTTTTCTCAGGCTGTGCCGCCAGACACGCAGACCAGTGCTCAGGGATGGTGACAGTCCCCATTGGGCCCTGCGCCACATCCCCGACTCTCCCTCCCTCCCTGCCACTGGCCAGAGAGGTTGCTCTTCCCACCCGTGCCCGAAAGCAGTACAACCCTCAGACGCCCCTTCCTACCCATCTCTATGCCCCTTTCCTAAGCCTCCACTACCGTAGGCATCACTGCTTATTAGACCAGATCCCTTTCGTCCCAAGGAAGAAATCCCCTCATCAGGTATCACCGCCATGCCCAGAATTCAGTGATTGCAGGGCAGAAAGATCAGAACCCGGGGACAGTGAGCTCTACCACTGACCCCGCTGTGGTTCAAGACTTGGTCTCCTCCTCAGGTAAACAGGAAAAACGGTCTTCTCTGAGAATCGAGTGGAAAACACTTTGCAAGGACCACCAAACCATTAGTGGGACTGTTCCTATGGAGCGACAAAGTTGCCATCTTGTCCAGACCTGGGCCCAGCTGAGCTACCTGGTGGGGAAGAAGAGCCCAAGCACAACCTCACCTATGCCGTGGCAGCCAGGCCTGAGGAGCCCTTGAGTGACTGTCAGGGAGGCTTTGAGGGCACAGAGAGCAATCCTGGGGGGCAGACTGGGCTGTGGTGAGACCCAGGACTGGCAGAGAAGTATGGGAGGAGATAGGACATTGTTTTCCAAGGGGAAGGAAAAGCCGTCACCCAGCCCAAAGCCCCAGTCCCTGGAACCGGCAGATTTCCTCGGTGAGAAATGCAAGGCTCAGGCCAGTGAAGGGCCAACAGCGTGAAGTAGAGATGGGCCCTGACTGGAGTTCCTACCCCGATCTGTTAATGACGCCCCCAGAAATCCGCTGTCCCTCTCCCAGCCTTGCATCCATGTTTGTTCATAAGGCAGAGAAGCTGCTGTGTGTGTTTTTCTCAGCAGTGTTCCCAAGAAGGCCCGTCAAGCCATGCTCTGCTCCAGTCCCTGCCCTCAGCCCGGTCACCCAAAGGAAACTCCGAAGCTGGAAGGCCGTCTCTCCCTGTGCCCAGCTGCCCTCCTTCAGCCACGCTCTCACCAGCTGTCGGGCACCAAGCACTAGGGACTAGAAAGCGCTGCCGACGCCACCCTCTCTGGAGAGAGACTTCAAACAAAACGCATGTTGGCAGGCAGATGCCCAGTCAAGGAGAAGAACCGAGTGAGGACACTGGGGAATATCTCTGGGGCTTTCAGGGACAACTTTAGGCTGGCATTCTTGGAGGAGAAAGAGGGACCAGTAGAAGCCATGTCCAGGAAGCCCCACTGTGTCCCAGCTCAGAATGAGGATCCAAGGCCATCTGTCAACAGGGGCCCCGGAGATGTAGGCACAGCCATCAGCTCCAGCCTCAGAGAACGGCTCAGAGATGGGGTGGCAGCCCACTGCTCTCCAGGGAGCCTGTGGCGAGGGATAAGAGGCAAGCAAAGAGCGAAGATGGTGGGCTCTCGGAAACCCTTCTTCCGCCCCTGGAGTCCCTGTGGCTGGGGATGGGCCTGGCTGCCCCCCGACACTCACGGTCATTGCAGACAGGGCCTCCATAGGAAGTCATGGTGCAGTCACAGGTGAAGCCATCCCACTGCTGCAGGCAGACGCCCTGGTTGGCACAGGACTCTTCGGTGCAGGTGGTGCTGGGGCCTGGAAGGGGCAGGAGGAAGGAACACCCCCGGCTCAGCCAAGCACCCTCCTCTCCCAGGTGTGTGAAAACTTCAGACACTGCTTCAAACGCTGATGGCAAGATGGAGCGGAGATGGCAGGGCTTGCACTGCATGATCCGGGGGCCAGGGCGGGAGGCGACAGAGGGGCCAAGTGACCCTTCACTCTCCTGAATCCTGCCCCGGAGCTCTGGGGACAGGCTCCCTCAAGACCTGCAGGGAAGCCATGTGTCCGCACAGGCTCCCAGCCTCGCCTGCCCCTGCAGCGCCACACCTCGCCCTCGCTTCAGCACTCACCGTCACAGCCCCTCTCCACCTGCCCGATGCGATGCAGGGCATCTGCGATGAGGTCTGGGAGGCGCCCGTTGAGGTCCACAGAGGCCAGGCAGCCCTGGAAGCCATCCCGGGAGGCCACCAGCTTGGGCAGGTTGCTGAACATATTCTTGCTCAGGCCGCCAATGTACAACTCCCCTGAAAAGGGAAGCGGGTCACCACCCAGGCATCTCTGTCCTCGTTCACCACCCCCCAGGACAACGGCATCCTGCTCTGCGGTCTCCCAGCCCTCCAGAGGCTCCCAGTATCCCTGAGAGACTACAGCAGTGCCCTGCAGAACCCCTCCCCCACCCCTTCCTTCTTCCTTCTCCACTTTGCCATCTGTCTGCTCCCCTCCCGGAGAAGCCCAGATGACTGGGGGGGGGGGGGACAGCTGGAGGAACCTGCTCTGTGCTCTCTCCCACACGCTTGGTTCCAGATCCGGCCTGTAATCAGGGCCTTTCATACATGTGCAGCCCCATCCCCTCCACCCCCGCTCCTTTACTCCCCCAAGTCTCCCTTCCCAGAACTCTCTCAGCCCACCCCCACCCCCACCCCCAGTCTCTGGGGCTGTGAAAAGGGATTCTCCTCAGGGACATCTGATCTCCTGCTTGGAGCTTAAGTCCCCAGAGGCTTTGGCCAGCACAGAGTGGAGCCTCGAGGGCTCCAGCCAGCACTGTCGTGGCCAAGGGGTCATCAGTGCATCCCGAGACTTGCTGCAGCCCCTGTATTTGCTGCTGCTTCGGAACCCCTGTGACACATCGCCCTCTCCTGGGAGCAAGGAAGATTCGCAGCACCATGCCAGGAGATCTGGCGGTCTCGGGTCTGAGTGGGGGGGCTAAATTCACTGAGTTTTTGAGGACCCTTCTCAAACTGACAGTTTAGGTGCTTATGGGGCTGAGGGCGGAGGACACATCGATGCCCGTGGGCTCTACAGCACCCACAGGCCTCATTTCCCCCATTCCAGTAGCCAATCTCTTAGCTCACCCTCTTCCTGCTTTCTCAGCCACCTACTCTGGTAGATGATGCCTCCTGGAGAATGTGGGGCCCAGGTATGGCCCAGAGCCAGCCAATGCCAGAACGCATCAGGATAGCCCAGATCTTGCCGCTCCCTCGCCCCTCCGCTACCCCCTCCAGAGCGACACTGAGGCTTCTCCATCTTGAGGGGCCAAGAGCCACCAAGCACCCAGACACACACTGCCACCAGTGCTTTGTGTTGAGAGATGAACTCGTAGAAGAGCTGAGCAGGACTTTGACAGGAAACTCAGCTGGACACGTTGGGGGCAGGAGTGAGACAGGAACTAGGGCCAAGGGGAAGGGGTGGGCCCGAAGCAAGCAGCATCGCAGTAGGGGGTGATCTTGCTGCGGTGATGGGGGATCTAGGCCAGGGCCAGGCCTTCTCCAGAGGCCCCAGCCCCACCTTTGAGATCGAGGTTTCGGGCGCCATTGGAGTGCTGCGTGACAGTGCGGGAGTCAATCTTGAGCGTGTGCACGTTGCCTGGGTCCCTGGACACCACCACGTTGTGCCACTGGTTGTCATTGACTGGTTTGTCTGAGTTCCCCTTCATCAAGGACGGGCCATTCCCCAGGTCAAACACGTAGTGGATGTACCTGCCCCACAGTAGGGAGGAGACACTCGGTCAGGGTAAGGGCAATGTTGGGAAGGGGGGGAGGTAGGAGCTACAACTTCCGGGGCCCTAGGAGCCATGGGAGATGGGATGGAGGAGACGCCATGGGTGGGAACCAAACCAATAGCGAGAGGGTTATGGTGCAAGGCCTTGTTACAGGGAAGACATGGGAACAGAAGGTCACCGAGGAGTTGTCTCCTGTGACAAAGGCTCAGAAGAGAATCTGGAGGAGGGAAGGTTTCTGGGGCAACAAGATTCCCTAAAAGTCATAATGGGCTGCTCTGGGGTGGGATCTTCCAAGCCAAAAGAGAGACTGGGCTGCATTCTGCCCATAGAGGACCTTGGATGACACGCCTGGGGAGGAAGCAGCTAAGGAGTCCACAGCTTGGAAGGGGGACACTTCCTATCAATCTTGGTTGAGGAGGGAGATGGCCGGAAGTTGGGGACCTGAATCTTGATCCATGGTTTGGATGCAATGGATACTCCTGGTGGCCAAGGGAGCTGCATCTGGGTCACCAAGGAAAAGGGGTCACTTCACTGACAGTGCTGCAACGCCAGCCCCTCACCCCTTGACCAGCTCGATGACGATGAAGTCATTGCCGTTGCCTGAGTTGAACAGGAGGAGCCCGTCCGGGGCCGTAGTCTTGAACTGGAAGAAAAGGTGCATGGAGGCGTAGGCTTGGAGTGTGGCGAGTGCCAGGTAGCTGCTTCGACTCTTGAAAGTGACAGGATCAGCCACGATGGCACGCAGGCCAAAGCGAGCATTAAGCTCACAGTAGGTGATGTCTCCATCTTTGCACTGGTCCATATAGGGCTGGCCGTTGAACACCAGCCCACTGAGGTGCCCAATGAAGTTGGAGGGCACTACAGAGATGAACCGTCGCTCTGTCATGATGCCCGTCTCAATGTTGTGAAATTCCAGCCGCGTGTGGGCTCCTGCCATCTGTCCTGCTTGGGACAGGAGACTGAGATGAGGAGGGTGGCTATGGAATACAGATCACAGTATCAGCTCTGGGGTGGGGCTTCCGGTTCCCGGGAATTTTCCCTCCACAAGAGGCCACACGTGAGTCACCTCAATAGAGATGCCCTGGACCAATACTAGCAGGACGCCCAGCTCTGCAAGGAGTTGTGGGACTCACCAGTGGAGGGCCAAAGGGCTTCCAAGGAAATGCTCCCTGCAGGGAATTGACATGGTACTTGTGGCCCAGACCCCCATAAATTACCACCCCATGGGAGAAATTCCAGAAGTCGTTCACCAGGATAACTCCCTAGGAACAGCAGGCTAAGAGGAAACAACCACAGGTCACTAGAAATGTGCCCAGCACCCTAGGCCCGGGATACCTACCCTCCACAGTCACATTGTCCACAGACAGCTGCAGGCTCTTGCCACGCCGTACTACTCGCACTGTGTGCCACTCATTGTCATTGAGCTTGTGGCCCGCGAAGAGCGTCTCGGGGCCTTTACCTGCAGCACCAAGGGGGGAGTGAGCATGGCCCTACACGTGCCCCAGATGGCTTCATGCTCCACCCAGACCCATGGTAGCCCCACCCACACACGTGTGCACATAGGGAGACACACAGCCCCCAGAGCACATGCACATACAGAATTTTCAAGCAAACTCAGATGACCCACAGACTGCCACTTTATGTGGGCACGCTGGTACCATTCATGTGGTACCAGTGGAATATGCGATGAATGGAGCCCATGAAGTTGTGCCGGAGGCCCTGCACACAGACACACCTATACCAACACACTTCTCCAGACGGCCAAGGACCTGCAAGGTGTGTTGCCAGTAACTAAATCCCAGCATACGATCACAGATCTGACTCTCGGAAGCTCCCGGATCACAACTGCACACCCCTGTGACACATCCACAACTCCATCATCCCCCAACACCCAGCTTTCCCCTCTTCAGGGAGTATGTCTTTTCTACACATGCCCGCCTACCCCCACACACTAGAGCATGCAACCACCTTCACGTTCTGTAAAGAGCTGCCACAGCCAGAGGGGAAGTCCGTATTTTAGGAATTTTGGTCATTTATTCAAGATTGGAATTACCAGTCTCCAGGGTCTAATATCAAACATACTCATCTTTCAAATGTCACTGGACTGTGCAACCATCCCAGAGCCCCTTGATATTCCGGGTGGGCCTGGGAGTGCTAGTATTAAAGGCCCTCAGTGTGCGTGAACCATGCCACACACAGAGTAGGGTCCCTGGTCAGTCTCTGTAGGCGCTTTCTCAATCCTCACGCTGCCTCAGGTGACCTGATCTCAGGGCACTCCATACGGAACACTGAGGCCAAGCCTCTGCCCAACGACACAAGCAGGCCTAGCCTTGTCCCCACTGGCTTTCTTTCTAACCCTTGCTAATAACCCTCGCTGGCACCTGCCAAGGAGTCCCCAGTCCGCAGGAGCTTCCTCCGGAGCAGGAAGGAGCCGCAGAGGGCTGAATTCAGGGACGTAGACACGCCCCTCTTCTGTGTGAGCCTTTTTTCCTGCGTGCCTCGCCTACCCCCTAGTGGCCACTTCTGGAGATGCAGCAGTATATTCCCAGCCCCTTAAGGTGCCCTCCTGCCAATGCAGGATGGTGGCTTTTCGAGTACCTCCCAAGCTTTGATGTCCAAGTCCTCCTTGCCCTCCTGCTGACTTAGACAACTAGTCTTCCCTTTCCCAGAGGCCAGTGAGCAACCTGACCACAGACCTGCCAAAGCCCCTGGTTCTGCTTCATTCCCATCCAGTCTGCCCTTCCCAACCCTGCTTGTCTTCCCCACCCCCACTACCCAACGACTGCACAGGCCCCCACGCTTCTCCTGCCCCCTCCCTCCTAAACCCCAGTGCTCAGGATCCCGGTCCCTTTGGGTCTCTGCAGAAGAAGAGGGAAGCCACTTACTGGGTGCGCAGCCGACGCGCAGGCAGTCTGGGGGGGCCATGGGGCGGGCAGAGGGGGAGGGGAGACAAAAAGGCAGAACAAGTTTTTTTTTTTTTTTTTTTTTTTTTTACATCCTTCACAGGGAGGGGTATCTGCGGGCAGGGGTTCCCCCCAGGGCCACTTTCCGGGGACCACGCGTGCCCAGGTGCCCTCGGCCCTTCCTCAGTTGGACACTGTCCCTCCTGCCCCCAAGAAGGTTCCAATCCTCCCCAGAGCCAGGAGGTAAGGTGCTGGGAAGAGGGTCTGTGTCCCCCTTCTTAGAGGGGCACAAGCCTCTTGTGCCTGAGGGAGTTGGGCACCTTGGGAATCCCAGTCGTACGGGGGGGTCACCAGAAGCGAAGGGCCTGGCCAGCCCCACATCTCCCCACCCTGTGGGAAGGAGATGGGTGGGGAGGGCCGGGGTCCCTGCGCCCCCTCTGGAGCGACTCCCTGCTCAGAGCCTGGGTGTGAGACCCTTTGCTCCTTATGCTCTGAGCCCAACGGAGGGGTCTGCCCCAGAGCCCCGTTCCCGAGGCCACACACTCTCCAAAGCCCCAGGGGCTGACACCACCCTTACAGGAACCTTCCTCCTACCTTTCCCTATCCTGGAGGGTGCCAGGCTGCCCTAGAGATGGGGGCTTCACCCGAAAGAACTAATATTTCATCTTTTTCTCAGAAAGGATCCAGGCCTTAAAATAGGGATACTGAGTCCCCCAGAATATGCCTTCATCTGGGACACAAGCAGGGACTGTGGGTTCAGACTTCTGCTCTGCTCAGTCCTGGCACCGCTCTCCCCAGACTTCAAGACTGAGGAAGCCTACAGTGATCGGGAAGGTCATGTCTGAAGAGAAGCTGCAGCCCAGGACCCCCTCCCAGAGCTGGGCACATCACTCACAAGGTGGGAAATGAGCCAGCCTTGTAGAAGGAACAGGGCACTAGATGCTGGGGCATAGGGGTTTAAAACCCTAGGGTGCCTGTACTGCATCCCAAGCCCCACCCCAGGGAATTAGCTGCTGGTGCTGCAGGGTGGGGCAGGAGAGCTGGGTCCTGCCTCCATCCTGATACTAACTCACTGTGACTTTGTGCCAAGGCTCCTCTCTGAGCTTTAACCTCCTTTCTTGTGAGATGTGGGGTTGGAAGAGGAGGATCTTGAAGAGGGAGCAGGTGACAGCTATGCCCTGGGCTGGCCCTTGCCTTTCAGGGAGGGACTGGTTTCCACTTCTGTTGAGAGCAATATCCTGGCCTCCTGCTGCTCTTCCAAACACAAGCTCCACCCACAGACCCCATGACCCAGGATGCACCTGGCACCCCCTGGGCCCCTGAAGGTTCCTGCAGTGGAGGGAAACAGTCACCCTGTAGCTCTGGAGGCCATGGATCCCTCAGGCAGTACAGCTGAGCTCCACACGCGTTGTCAACCGCAGCAGAAGAGTGGGGGGAGCAGCCGGGACCCTAAGCCACAGCCTGGCACCAACGGAGAGGCAGAGGAAGGTCAGAGGGCAGGCACAGGGAAGTGAAAAGTCACAGCGAGCAGAAAAGGCGAAGAGGGTACACAGAGAAAAGAGGAAGAACCAAGAGGGAAGAGGAAGCCAGGTGAGGGGGAAGGGACAGAGCATCAGGGAAGGGTGCCAGGCCCTGGAGTCGGGTCCCAGGGACTCTCTCGGGGCCGGCAGAGTCTTCTTCACCAATGAAGGGTCCAAAAAAGAAAAAAGGGGGCTGGAAGGACAGGTCTGAGAGAGGAGCTTGACTCGAGCCCCTCCCCAGCAGGGGAAAGCCAGGGTTGGGGGAATCCGTCTATCCAGAGAAGAGGTGACAGCTCCAGCCCCTCTGCAGTATGCAGTAACTCCACCCTGAGGCCTGCTTTCTCCAGTTTGTCCGGTTCATGGTGACAAACGTCCAGGGAATATGGGAGGCAGCAGCAGGGAGCGACTGGAGCAGGCAGCACTTTCATGCACAAACTCACCTAAGCAGTCTAGGGCATGGCGACGAGTGATCCCTAGCCAGTGCCTGTGCCTGGGAAAGAGCGGGGGATGGATGGGCATGACTGGTGTGCACGGTCTGCCAAGGCCCTGGCTGAAGAGACCAGGGCGGCAGCATGAATGTGTGATGGGGCAGGGAGAAAGCCACCCATGTGGGAAGGAAAGCACGCAAGGAACATGGCACCCAGTCCATCCGGGCCCTCGGCTCCACGCAAGGAGCTTCAGGAGGCCCCTCTCAGGTGCGACATCATGGGGAGTCCCTGTGCAGAGCCAGTCCCCGGAGCTGACCAGTGGAAGGGGCCCAACAACTACTGACCGGCCCCTGGTAGAAGGCCCTGGCCCTTCCATGGCTCCGGATGAAAGGGTGTTGGGATGGAATATGTGTTTAACCTGACTAAAGATGCAAGCCAGAGTTAGGCTTGCTCTGTGCATCTCAAGACGGCAAAACCAGAGGGAACTTAGAAAAGGGGGATTTCAGGAGGGTAGGATACCCCTAAGGGAGCACAGCCAATGACCGGAATGGCACCTCCAAGCTAGAGACTCCCTGACACTGATAAATCAAACCTGAGAGCAGGGAGGGGAGAAGGGAGAAGAAGGGAACATAGAAAGAACTAAGATGTGTCACATGCATGTGCCAACTCTCCATAAGGAATGTACTGCAAACATGTCCTCATGAAACTTTTTTAAAAAGAGACATGCATATGGAGGGCCAACCAAGGAGACCCTCAGAGCTGAGACCGTGTCCTCATGTCAGGCGCACCAGGCATGGCAGCTGAGATGCCGTGGGCATCCTCTAGGAAGGAGAAAGAGGTGATGACACACTGGCACTGACCTCAGAGGTCAGACCAAGGGCAGAAGGCAGGGACCCAGATCACCCTGGAGCAGGTCAAAAAATCCAAGGGAGGGCCGGAGATTTAGCTCAGTGGTTCCAGCACCTGCCTAGCAAGCGCAAAACCCCTGGTTTGATCCCTGGTAACCACATACAACAATACTGGGTGTGGTGACCCACACCCATCAGCAATCAATACCACATACCACAGTACCAGGCGTAGTGGTTCAATGCCTGTAATCACAGCATTCAGGAGGCAGAGGCAGGAGGATTGCTGAGTTCGAGGTTTGCCTGGGCTACACAGTGAGCTCAAGGCCAGCCTGAACTACAAAGTGAGACCCTGTCTAAAAAAAAAAAAAAAAATCCAAGGGACATTACCATCCTCTAGGGACAGAGGCCACTTAGGGCTGCAGACAGTTCAGACAACCAGTTGTGTCTGCAGGGTGGGTGGGGCTGAGAGCTGAGATGCGGAACACAGTTCAGTGCCTGGAAGCACATTGTTTTGCTTTGCATTGTTGTTTCCCAGTACTGGAAGTTGAACCCATTGAGCTATATCTCCAGCCCATTTTATAAGTTTTATTTTTGAAACATTCACTAAGTTGCCCATGCTCAGCTCAAACTTGTAGTTGTAGTTCCTCAGCCTCTCAGAGTGCTGGAATTACAGGCCTCACCACCAGGCCCAGCTGCAGCAGGACTTTTCTGGCCCTATCTTGTCCAGCAAGTTCCCCATCTCTGGAGGACAGCACTGGACGCCACTCTTAGCCGTCCTACCATCGAATCACTGGTAACTTTAGTTACCCCTTCAGGCCCAGCGCCAAGTGTCTTTCCTCCCATGAGTGTCTGCTGAGGTTGCCTCTGGTCTCCCTCCCTGCAGAATGACACAAGGTCAAAGGCCAAACTCCCTCAGGTCCCCAACAGCTGGAGCACTGCTTTTAAGTCCAGCCCAGGAGTGGGGGCTTGGTGCTGCTGCCTGTCCCTGAGGCCTGAGGTCCTGGATAGTAGGCAGGATGGGGATCAGAATGGGGTTCCTAGGGTGAGGCCAGACTGAGTGAGGCTGTGTAGAAGGAAGTCCCCAGGCCTGGCTCCAAGCCCAGCTCCCTATCCTAGTATGGTTGTCCTTGGAGAAGGCTAAGTGGGTTCCTACACATGTGCTTTGTATCTGTACAATGTTTTCAATCCCATTATTCCTTTTAAGCCTCCAAACCACCTTAGAAAGCGAACGGGGTGAGGATTTTTCTCCCTATTTTACAGAGAAGAAAAGAGGCTCAGAGAGGGGAAATAACTTACCTAAGAGTAAAAGATATGAGGGCTGGATGCCAGGTCCTCTGGGCCCAGCTTAGAGCTCTTCCCATGCTAAGCCCAGGCTGGGTAGTCGGGTGGGGACCATTTGTGTCTTTGATGCCTACACAATGGCCACAGACCTCTGTGCCTGCACATCAGGTGACATCTCGTCTGCACCGGTGTTCGGTCACTTTGCTAGAGACAGTATCCAGCACATACATCTCTGTGGACAGGGGCAGGGGGCATGGCTAGAGTGACAGAGGAGCCAAAGCACAGTCCTGCTGGATGCCACCCTAGGAGACTCCTCTTAACACTACGGGTCTTCCAAGAGGGCCTCCGTGTTCTCTGGCTTCTGAAAACTTATGTGGCATGGGAAAGAGCAGCAGAGGGTCCCAAGAGGCCACCAAGATGAGGTTTCCTGGACAAGGATGCCGCTTCCTGTCTAGTCTGAAGATGTCCAAGCTTCCTCCCAGGGGGCCAAGGACAGTCCAAGTAAGTAAGAGGCAACTGTTTTGCCTGTGAATCAGAGGCTCCAGACTGTCCCTGCTGTGCCCCACTGAGCGCAGAGCCATGTGTTTAGCCACACAGAGAATGCACATATGTGTCCCAGTCCTGGGCAGTCAGAAGCATGGAGCCACACACTGGGTGCTGGCTGGAGGCCTCCTCCTGGGACAGGCCAGGGGTGCACTGGGGTGTGGTACAGCCCAGAGGAGTGTTGGCCAAAGAATGTTTTCCAGCCTGCTTTGCACTGTAGAGCTCCTGCCCACCCTGTGTGAGTTATGATATGGTCAGAGTGGGTCTTTGAAGACCCCTTAGGCCAACTTGAGGCCCTGGCAGCCTGCACAGTTCCTCGTGTTCAGCCCCTGCCTCTCAGCCAGGAGACCAAAAGGAGAGAGAAGGGGGGAGAAAATGAATGGGGCTAGAGATTTAGCTCAGTGGTTCTGGGGCTTGCCTGGCGAGCACAAGGTCTTGAGTTTGATCCCAGTAACCACATACAACAATGCCGGGCATGGTGGCTCATTCCTGTAATCCCAGCACTCAGGAGGCAGACACAGGAGGATTGCTGAGTTGGAGGCTTGCCTGGGCTACATAGTGAGCTCAGGGCCAGCCTGAACTACAAAGTGAGACCCTGTCTCAAAAAAAAATACATATATATATATGAATGGGGCAATGGGCCAAAAGACTGTCCTGCCGGCCCTGGTGGAGGCCAAGAACCAGGGTTTGAGACAGGTACTCTCCCATTTTTCTTTGGGTTTGGGACGCTGGAATCAGTATGTGAGTTTCACCATCTGCCAGACAGGGAGAGCAACACCTGCTTTGTGATCTGGCATCTCCACAGGCCAGCTGCAGGACTCAGCCATGAAAGGACACGGTGCTGACACAGACAAGACGGCACGACCCCGTGTCCAGCATGCCACCACAGAGACAAGTCTCCAGGCAGAGCAGCTGAGGGTGGCTGCACACAGGAGCAAGCCACTGCCGTCCCTACAGCTGCCACCGCACCGAGCCCAGACTCGGTACCCAGGAGGCATCAGCAAGTGCTCCCCAAATGAATGAGCCAATGAATGGGTGAAGGATGTGTGCCGAGCAACAAGGAGCTGGGTTGTTAGTGCGCACGTGCAGGAATGGCACCGCCAAGAGCCCCGTGAGCGTGAGCGCCGTGGGTGGCACGGCCACACTCAGTCTCCACCCTTCACCAGTCACCGCTCTAGACTGTGCACCCCTGGCAAGGACAAAGCTCTCGGGACTCTGCCTGGCTGTCTGTCACTTCCCACCTCCAAACTCTGCTGAGGGCGCCTCTCGCTGGCACCACTGCCACCAGCTTCTCCAGACAGAGGGTGGGTCAGAGGCAGGCGGGAGAGGGCCAGGAGGCCCAGGGCGGGGTGGTTACCGAGGTTGACAGTGAGCTTCATCTGCCCCCCGTCCAGCTCGAGGCGCAGAGTGTCAGCGGACTCCCGGGAAGTGGTGGCCATCATGAGTCCGTAGGCCCGCTGGGACATGAAGCGGAGCGACACGTCCTCTGCCTCCGTGTGCATGGCGTTGGGCAGCATGATCTTCATGTACATGGAGCCGTCATAGCTCAGGACCGTGGCCTCTGCCCAAGTGGGGTTAGGCGGAGATAGACAGGCAAAGGCCAGTGGAGGGAAAGAGAAGACCAGAGAGTCATTAAAAGATGGCAAGCCTACAAGGGGCCCTGTGAAGAGAAGAAGGGGGCTAGGGATGCAAAGCAGGGGTCACCCAGAGGAGGAGGGCACGGGAGCAGGGAGTGGAGATGCCTGGGGTGGAGACCAGCCTCACCTCGCTCACAGACTCGCCCCAGAAAGCCGGTCCCGATGCAGTCGCAGACAAAGCGGTTCCAGCCCTCGCGACACACGCCTCCGTTGCGACAGGGGGCAGACGCACACTGCTTCAGCGTCTCCCGGGAGCAGAAGGGGGCAACACCCACAGCCCCCTGCGCCTCGGCCAGACCCCGAAGGTCTCGGCTCCGTCCATCTATGAAGAGGTCTCGCACACAGCCCACATAGCCAGCCCGAAGCGCTGCCGTCCACACCTCCGGGGGCAGAGGCAGGTCCACCCGGCCCCCCTCGGGGAGGCCGCCCAGGTAGAGCTCACTCTCCAGGTCCAAGATCTCACTCTCCCCGGTGGCCAGGAATGGTGTGCTTCGGCTGTTCACTGAGATGGAGCCTGGGGACCAAGGGAGAATGGGTCTCAAAGGGCGAGGCAGGGCAGAGAGAAGCCGTAGGCCAGAGAGGGATGTGCGGACTTAGCAAGCAGGCCCCTGATCCCACCTCGGCCCCACTGCCTAACAGTCTTCAGTGGGCTCAGGACAAGCGGCAGCCCTGGCTCTGAAGCCCAGCCTCGCTTGCTCTATTGCCCAGGTTCAGGAGCTCACGTGACCCAGCCCAGCACTGTGCTGTGGCCCTCTGTCCCACCAGAGCAAGGCCCCAGAGGACGTGCAAGAAGCAGATGAGCCCAAAATCCGAGCCAAGAAAGGGCTGGGTTTCCCCGGGCCATTCCCACCAGTCAGGCCCTCAGGCCAGAAACTAGAGGCAGAGAACCTTGAGGAAGCTAAAATGATCTAAACCTGAAGATTTTACCCCTACTAGTATGCACGGATCTCTTCTGACTGTATGCTGGGCACCTGGCACTTTAAATACATCGCTGGAGTCCCACAAGAGCCCTGGGAAACTGGTCCTTTCCAGTCCCATTTTGAATTGCAGATGAGGCTTAGAGAGACTGCAGAACCTGCCTGAGTGGCACAGAGGAGAAGGGGAAGAGCCAAGCCCTCAGCAGGCAGCGAGGCCTCAGGGCCCATGTTTCCTCCTCTCCGCCTGAGCCTGCTCTGTGACCAGCAAAGACAGGCAGCCAGGAGAAGAAAAAAAGCCAGGCACAGAGCGTCTGAGCTTGAACAGGTGTTTAGGGGAGACTGATGCTGGGCTTTAAACGGGTTTCGTCCTCTCTGGACCTCAGGTTGGAATTCAGTCACCCTCATGGCAGTGTTGGGGAATGGGACCTGTGAGGGGTGATTGGGGTGTTGATTAGTGCTTTCTGAAGGAGTGTGTTCCTTCTCAGCAGAGCCAGTCATGATACAGCAAGGCCGCCTATCCTGTTTGGTCTCTTCTGCAAGGTTCGCCTGTCCTTCAGCTGTCCTGTTGTGTCATAATGCAGTACCAAAGCCCCAGCCAGAACCTGCTCCCATGCCCATAGCCTTCCCAACTTCCAAACTCTAAGTCAAATACATTTCTTCTTCTTTTTTTTCTTTTTGAGACAGGGTCTCACTTTGTAGTTCAGGCTGGCCCTGAGCTTCACTATGTAGCCCAGGCAAGCCTCGAACTCAGCAATCCTCCTGCCTCTGCCTCCTGAGTGTTAGGATGACAGGCGTGAGCCACTACGCCTGGCACTGTGGTATGTGGTATTGATGGCTGGTGGGTGTGAGTCACCATGCCCAGCATTGTATGTAGCTACCGGGGATCAAACTCAGGACCTTGCACTTGTGAGGCAGGCACCGGAACCACTGAGCTAAATCTCCGGCCCACATTTCTTTTTTTATAAATTACACAGTCTCAGGTATTTTGTGACAGCAACAGAAAACAGACTAAGATGAATAATTATCTTAGAAAGGAGACTGAGGATCAAGTGAGAGCTCCAGAGCTATTACTAAATTCTTAACATGCAGAAACCTATATGATAGAAACTTTATTCCTCTGGGTTTTTGAAGGTTGCTTTGCTTCTTTGCATGTTTGTGGTGCTAAGGATTGAACCCAGGGCCTTCAAGTTGACTACATCTCAAGCTCTTTTTATTTTTTATTTTGAGACAGAATCTCACTACCTAAGTTGCCTCTGCTGAGGCTCAAATCCTTCTGCCTCAGCCTTCCAGAGTGCCAGGATTATAAGCATGTGCCCCCACACCTAGCTTGGGGGAAAAGTTTTTTATTAAAGTTTAATAATACTAGTAGGATTAAAGAGAGGAAGGGAAAAGATTTTGGGGTCTAAAATAGTCTTGAATGTGGCAGGGGTCTTCAGGAGGGAGCAGAGAGGAAGGTCAGAGCGCGAGCCCAGTGAAGACAGTGAAGGAGCACGATCAGGGCCTCCTCTGCAGATGCTGGTCCTTATTCAGAACTTGTTCTCCTCTGCTTAAAACCAACCTCACCCAAGAGGCCATTCCTCTGGGCTACCTGTGAATAGCATGACCCACATTTGTTCTTTCCTGACAAGGTGTCACCTGACTCAGGGTCCTGCTGCCCCCAAGCATGGCCCACCTGGTCACCTTGACACCTGCTCTGCCCACCTACTGTGGGGCCTTGTGTACCATCCAACTGGACTCTTAGCAAATAAACTCAGTGTTGGAAAAGAAAGAGGCAGGAAAAAGGATATATAGCTGAGAGTGAGGGAGAAGAAATTAATCACAAGCCTCTAAAATATGGAAAGAGAACAGGCCAACCCATTCACAAGGGGAGAATGGATAAACATGATGTGTGGATACAGACAATGGAATGTTATTCAGCCTTAAAAAGGAAGGAAATTCTGGGCTGGAGATTTAGCTCAGTGGTTCCAGCGCCCACTGAGCAAACACAAGGTCCTGAGTTTGATCTCTGGTAACCAAACACAACAATACACGGGGCAAAGTGACTCACGCCCACCAGCAATCAGTACCACATACCACAATGCTGGGCATGGTGGCTCACGCCTGTAATCCCAGCACTCAGGAGGCAGAAGAAGGAGGATTGCTGAATTCAAGGCTTGCCTGGGCTACATAGTGAGCTCAGAGCCAGCCTGAACTATAAAGCAAGACCTATCCAAAAAATAATAAAAATTTTTTTTAAAAAGGAAGGAAATTCTGACTCATGCTACCACATGGATGAGCTCTGATGACCCTGTGCTAAGTGGAATAGCCTGACACAAAAGGACAAATGTTAAATAATTTCACTTATATAAATTCAAAGGAAGATTCATGGAGCCAGAAAATAAGATGGTGGCTGTCAGAGATGAGGAAGGGAAGTGAGAACTTAGCTGTCTAATGGGAACAGAGTTTCAACCTGGGAAGATGAACATGTCCTGGAGATGGATGGTGATAATCACCACACAGAAGAATAAATGTACTTAATGTCACTGAACACACAGGACATCAGCAAAGTCCAGAGCTGGTCAAAACACAGAGTCAAGGCCCCGCCAGACCTAGTGTCAGGGCTCTCGAGAGCAGTGTTGGGCTAACAGGACCACTGCATGGCTGCCCAGAGAAACAGGAGCCCTCAGTGCTCAGCAAGGCCTGCACTGCCTTCTATGCCAAGGGCTATGAGACCCCTACATGGAACCCTGGGAGGCAGCATTTGTGAGGACCCACAGATGCTGTCATGAGACCACTGCAGAGATTTCTCCGAGGCAGGACAAGGAAGAAATGGCAATCCCACGAGAGGCTGACACTCCCAGGAGCCCTTCCAGCCCTTCCTCCCTGGGTGGAGAGGCTTGGCCACTCCGCTCAGATGCATAGGCCTGGAGTGGTGACAGCCAGAGGAGCACAAAAATTTAGCTGACGTTGAGATTCACTTAAATTGGATAATCTGTCAGGTCTCATTTATATCAATTCTCTTTCTTGGCTAATTCTCTCATGTTCAACAAAATGGAGAAGAGTAAAGAGGGGTGAAAACAAGAGACGGGAAGGGAAGACTGCAGGGAAGGGTGGGTGAGAGAGTGGCTGGAAGGGACACAAGGTTCAGTGACACAAGTTCAAGAACTAGCACCTGCTGACCCGGCACTGTCTGCCCTGATGGTTTATTGTTCTACAGCCTGCTCTGCCAGGTGAAGCATCAAGCTATTTACCGTGTCTCTCCTGGCAGAACATGGTGGGCAGTTCGCTGCTCTCCAGCACCGTGGACAGCACCTGGCACAGACTAAGCACTGATACAAATTGTTAAAACTGTATCCTCAGGTTCTACCCACCAATTCAACCAAACACAGATGGAAAATATTTAAGGAAAAACCATCTGCACTGAACAACAATTATATATCACTTCTTAAAACAAAAAGTATATAATTTTTACATTGTATTGGATATTGTAAGGAGTCTAGGAGATGATTTAAAGTAAGAAGATTGAGCAGGTCATACTTAACACTACATTATTTTACATGAGAGACCTGAGCACCATGGATTTTGCTACTGGGGGGTGGGGATCTCCTAGAGTCAATCCTGAGGAATACCAAGGGATAGCTCTGTTAAGTAAGTTAACTGAAGAGTTTAATGGGGCCAGGATTTAGCTCAGTGGTTCCAGCATCTGCCTGACAAGTGCAAGGTCTGGAGTTCAATCTACAGTACCACATACCACAGTGATGGGTGTGGTGGCTCACACTTTAATCCCAGCACTCAGGAGGCAGAGGGAGGAGGATTGCTGTGAGTTCGAGCTACATAGTGAGTTCAGAGCCAGCCTGAACTACAAAGTGAGACCCTGTCTCAAAAAACTAAAAAAAAAAAAAGAGAGAGTTTAATGACCCTGGACAGGGGGAGGCATAACTGGAAAGGTATTTCCTTAGGGGAAGATGTAACAAGCTCCCTTTCACAGAGGTGTGCTTACCCTCTCCCTTGATGGATGCTGTGTAATTATTCCTTTTGCAGATAAGGAAACTGAGACCCACAAGTGAGAGAGCTGAGGTGTGCACCCAGGTCTGGTTGACACCAGGTGCTCCTAGTACACTGATGGACGGGATGAAGGAAGGACGGGCGGAGGGCAGGAGAAGTGACAGGGGACTGAGCAGGAGATGATCCAGAAGAAGATCATCTAAAGAGAGGTGGAGAGGTCAGGGCAGGTGGAGAGGAGAGCCAGGAGCGGGGAAGGTCCAGGGGCCTCCTGACCTTTGCGCCCATCCCTCTGGAAGTCCACATGGCACCACTCGCCGTCATTGACCTTGCGGCTGGATGCCCGCAGCTTGATGCCCCCAGAGCCCATGTCCAGCAGAAGATAGAGGTAGCCATCCAACAGCTCCATGGCGAAGTAGTCGGCCCGCTGGGCAGAGCTGTGGCTGCCTGGCCCAGCCCCAGCCCGCCGGCCCTGGCTGAAGAGCAGCAGCCCATTGGGCTCCGTGGTGCGGAAGTCCAAGGAGATGGAGCCCGTGCGTTTGGCACTCCAGCGGGGTAGTGCCACAAAGGCCTCAGGACTCTCAAAGGTCACCGGGTCCAGGGCAGCCACGTCCTCACAGCGGAATGACAAATCCCCCTGCAGCTTCATCTTGGGGTCCCCTTCCTTGGCCAGGCGGGAGAGTTCCAGCTTGAAGTCATTGTTCTTGTAAACCACCTGCAGGGAGGGAAGAAGCAAGAGCAGTTTAGGTAGGACATGGCCACACCTGCCCTGCCCCCACCATCGCCTGTCCCCAGCAGCCCTTGCTCAGTGTCACACACAGGGGCTGCGCACAAGCACCTCCCAGAACCAGTCTGCTTCCTCTGACCGTCTCTGCCCCACCCCCACCAGACAACAGGGCCACCAGCTCGAAGCACTGCCACTTTCAGCTCATGGTAATGAAAAGACGGCAGTCGCCGCTGCCACTCTCATTGCCAGTTTTGAATGGACAAAGCCTTTTCACCGGCGCTCTCATTCACTCCTCACAACAACCTTGACAAGCAGCTCCGAACCACTCATCTACGGCAGGGGCGACTGAGCATCGGGTGGTCAAGTGATCTGGTCAAGGTCACAGAAGCGCGGGTGGTCAATATGAAACGGAAGCACAGGTCTTTGGCCTTCACATCCAATAGTTCTTGCTTCTGCCACAACTTCCTTCAAGGACTCTGAGAGGATGGGGGCTTCCAACCCACACGGAAACAAGAGGGGAGACCTCCCCTTGACTGAGTCACTAGGACTTGAATTGTGAAGAGGGGTTTTAAAGGGTCTCGTCCCACCTTGTCACCCCACCTGACTCAGGAAGGATCTCCCTCGGGGTGGCCGCTGGCCAGGTCAGACTCCATCACGCGGGGGTCCCGGGACTAACCCAGCCTCCTCTAGGCCTACTCACGTCCTTCAGGCAGCCCATGAAGTTGTTGCTGACAGGTGAGCCCGGCAGGTCCGCTGTGTTGGGGCTGCCCCCGATGTAGAAGAAGTCATCGGAGCCCAGCATGGTGTAGTCCTCCTGCGTGTAGCCTGTGGTGGTCAGAATCCCGTCCACCGAGATGGTCACCTGCCCAGCCCAGGGAGGGGAGAGACAGGAAACAACCGGCATCAACTCGCTGGGAAGAGCCACGGGCTGGGCAAGGGAGGGGTTGGGGGCTGTGGGGGAGGGGCCCCCCATTTTTATGTCTGCTTGCCTCAGAGAAGGAACAGTGGGGGAAGAGAGGGAAGGAGGAAAAGGAGACAGCACAAGATGTGATGGTTTCTGGGGAGTGGGGGAGGCTGAGGCCTGCCTGAGCCCCTGTCCCCGGCTCAGCAGGCAGGATCCTGTGGGGAGCAAAAGAGCTCGTCAGAGGCACTGAGGCACTGGGGACTCCGGGGCAGGGCCCCTGCGGGGAGATAGGGGAAGCTAAGGGGTCCTCACTCTTCCTCCTTGATGGCCCACAGCTGTGGGTCCAGAGCTTCTTCAAAACTGACACAGAAAACACAGCCACTTGCTGGGTCTGGGAGGCTTAGACTCACCTGTAGTCCCATCCTATCAATCAGGGCACTGAGCTCTTTGGTTTTGGGGGGAATGGAGACAGCACTGAGGACCGAGGCTCTGACATGCCTCGGAAGTCCTGGGGATCGGGGCCGCTCCCCGCTCCTCCAAGCTGATTCCCACCACCGTCATTCCAAGGGTTTCTACCTCTCAGGGGCGTCTCTTCACTCCTCAGGTACCCAGCATGTGGGTCACACAAAGGAGAGGGCAGCGCCATACCCATTCCGGAGCCCACCTTCCCTTCTTCATGTCTATTATCTGCCCTACCGACATGGTTGTTACCCCACCATGAGGGAGCAGGGTAGGCCAGAGCCTTGGGGCAGAAAATCCAGCCAGAAGGCAAGATGGCAGAGAAGGGGCAGTGCCAGTCAACACTGGCCTGCGAGACGTGGAGGTGACTTTGGGGGAGGGCCAACTATGGCTGCCTCACCCCCAGGCAAAGGCCCACCTGCTCCCTGAAGAGTCTAACCAAGGAAGCGGAGTAAGGGCTCCAGACACCCCCGCAGAGCGGGGACCAGCCAAGGGCTTGGAAACCCGAGCCCACCTCTGGGAAGGCAGGAGTGAGTGAGGACAGTGGCAGGGCCCTACTGAGGCCCCAGGTTCTCCTTTAGTGTGGCCCCATGTTTCCACAGGCCACAGCTCACCTGACCTCCTGCTCCCCAAGTGTGTTTCAGTACCCCTTTTCAGGCAAGGTCTGGAGACTGGGGCCTTCTGGGCATGTCCTGTGATGTCGCTATTGACACCAATCCATAGGCATGTGCTACCAGCCCCCTTCCAGCATCAGGTGTTCAGGGTTCCGCCATCCCCTGGGGTGGGGAACTTCTAAGGGACAATGAAGCACCCAGGCAGGGGGATCACCTCCTCTGGGACTCTGTTGTCCCCAGGTGCTGGAGCCTTGTGATGCAAGGGTTGGGCCGAGCAGATCGAAGGCTGAAGGGCCACCTCCTGGGAACCATCAAACCTTGTGCTGGGAGAGCTAGGTTCAAGGACAGAAGGTGACAGGTGTCTTGGTGGGAAAGGGCCGTCTGAAAGCTTTCGAGACTTGTTCTGAGTGGAAGGCTGGTCATTAGCATTTATTTCTTCTTCCCTCCAACTTGCCCTAAGGCTGGTAAGTGGGGTCTGGGTAGAAAAGGGAAGGGTCAAAGTATTAGTCACAAAAACATGCAGACTTGGTTAGATGGGGCAGAGAAGAGCTGGTGAAGGAAGAGAGAACCAGATGGAGGGTCAGGAACACATCAGGGAGGGTGTGACAACTGAAGGGACCTCTCTAGGGCAAGTGTGGCTCCATTCTGCTTTCACCTCCATCCTTCCTGCCACTACAGAGACTGGGAAGAGTAGCTACTGACTACTGATTATTTCCCTGGCTCATCTGCTCACCCCAAGTAGGCCGTCAGCTCCTGAAGGGGAGACACCTGGTCTGATATGTCCCCACAACCCCACTAATCCCAGAAAGGCCAGGGGACAAAGCACATGGTCATTAAGGCCAACATTAAGTTACCTTGTGACCCAGGGCCACACTGCCTGTAGCCCAGTCTGTAAACCTGAATGCCTGGAAGCCTGTGATTCTAGTAATAGACCCCTAAGTCCCCCATGACCAGGCTAATCTATTCTTCCATGAAGAGAAAGGTCTTTTTTGGCCCCAAAGCCAGGTCCTCTCTCCCTGGCCCTAGAAGCCACCCACTCACCCCATGGGTTTTCTTCATCACACTCATGTGCCCAGGTCAAAATCATTCTCCCCTGGCTCTCTCTGACCTAGGAGGACCTGACTGGGGCAACTTAAACGGTGCAGGGACAGCTGCCTTGATTCCCTTCTGCGCTGGGAGCAGATCTCACCTTACACCAGTGGCTTTGTGCAAACCACCCCCACTGGGAGGCCCCTGGAAGAGGAGGACCACCTGATCACTCTCTGATGGCCCGGGGGTGGGGGAAGAGAGGAGCAGGAGGCAGGGAACCATGGGGGTGCACCAAGGAAAAGGATCAGCCCAGAAGAGATGGGGGAGGGACAGGAAGAGAGGGGGAAACAGCAGTGGGTGAAGAGGAAGCCGAGAGTGGAGGGAATGGAGGAAAAGTGTCTGGGAAGGCAAGGAGGGAGATGGCTTAGATTAGTAAACCCGACTGTTCCCTCAGACAAATCAAAGTCCAGACACAAAAATGGGAGGTTCGTTAGTAAAAGCAAGAAACAGGGGAATAATTCCCCTGTCCCCCTCCACCCCAGGGGTTCTTGATGCCCCTGCCCCCCAACCCCCCCCACGAAGCTTCTGGAAGGGGTGGGGCCAGCGGGGGAGGTAGGGAGGAAGGGGGCCATTCGACAAAAGCAGCCGCTGCAGCAGGGACCCATGCAGGTTAGAGGAGCAGGGTGGAGGCCGAGCCTAGAAGCACAAGCCAGGAAAAGGCAGCGCCAGTGAGAAGGCATGCAGGGAAAGGGTCCGGGAGTGGAGATGGAAGCAAAAGAGCTGTGGGGTGCAAGGACAGGAGGCTTCCCTCCACTGAGGGGGAGCGGGGAATGACCCTCAGACAGATACAGAGTTAAGAAAGAGACAGGACATCAGATCTGAGCGTCCTCATCAGCAAGTGACTCCCACTCACTCCTCTCCCCGTGCACCACCAATCACCAACCCCAGACACGTCTGCACACACACTGCATGACGCCCAAGGCCGCCCAGGGAGGGCATGTCTGGACTGTCTGCTTGCCGGCAACATCCTGGAAACCACGCCCAGGACCCAAGACCCAGCCTCGCATCTCCCCCAAGCCACCCCGAGCCTTCAACACAGCCAGCTGCTGTCAGCAGCACTGAAGCAGGTTCTGAGGCAGGTCAGCAGTGCCACGGGAGTGCAGGAGTCAGGGGCATGTGGCCGGCTGGAGGTGCCCCGAGGACAGCCGGGACCTAGATGGGCTCTAAGCTCCCCCTGCCGCAGAGCATTATAGGGAAACAAACTCTGGCCATATATATTCCTACCATAGTGAGTCCTTATAAAGAAAGGCTGAGGACAAAGGGGACATTCTATCATTGTTCCACACTTTCCCAAGTGCCTGTCATAATACTAGGGCCACTGACTTCCCTCTTCTAGGGAGAATAAGTCAGAAAGCAGGTGGAGTTTTTTTGTTGTTGTTTCTTTGTTTGTAGCCACCCCCTCCCCCATACTAGAGATTGAACTCAGGGCCTTTACACCAACCTCACATCCCCAGGATTTTTTGAGATTTGTAAGTCACGAAGTTTCCCAGGCTGGGCTTGAACTTGTGATCCTCCTACCTCAGCCCATCCACGGTGACACAATTACAAGCATGAGGTATCACACCTAGCTCCGAAGGCAGGTGTTTTTAACTTTTGGGTGACTGAACAGACTTGCCTGAAGTTCCAGGACAGTGTATGAAAATCATCTCAGAGGGCTTGATATGAGAGTTCATTGTTGGCCCCAGAATCTCAAAGGGACCCATAAGCCTAATGTGGTTAAAAACTAATCCAAGGGCTGGAGGGTTAGCTCAGTGGTTCCGGCGCCTGCCTCGCAAGCACAAGGACCTAAGTTTGATCCCCGGTAACCACATATAATGCTGGGCGTGGAGACATGCCCACCAACAATCAACACCGCATACCACAATGCCGGACGTGGTGGCTCACACCTGTAATCCCAGCACTCAGGAGGCAGAGGCAGGAGGACTGCTGTGAGTTCAAGGCTTGCTTGGATTACATAGTAAGGCCAGGGCCAGCTTGAACTACAAAGCGAAGCCCTGTCTCAGAAAACAATTTGTGTGTGTGTGTGTGTGTGTGTGTGTACATATATATATATGCATATAAATTGCTTGCACCCCATCAGGCTGGAGCAGAGTGGGGCTGGGAGCTGGAGTCAGTGGGAAGGAAGCCCTGCATGGATGAGGTACTGCAACCCAGCTAACTGTTGGAGTTTAGCCACCTTAAGGGGCCAGAGGAACTGACTAAAACCAGAAACAGTTGGAAAGACACATCAAGAGAGGAACTTGACTGACAATTTTTACAGCTCTATATAAATTCTGAGGTCTGGATTTCATAAAGTTTGGGCGTACAGGGAGAAGATTTCAGGTCAAAACTTCTGGGTTCTCATTCAGCCTTTACCATCTTCACGAACAATCTCTCTTTACCACTCTTACTCTCAGCCTATAAAAGGGGTTTTAACAACTTCCTATCTTCCAGGTTTATACTGAGCATCAAACAAGAGGTAAGTGTAAGTTCTGGACTCCTCTGGAATTGGGTTATGACCCTGGCAAGGAACTCTCTCTGGGCCCCAACTTCTTCATCCGTGAACTGGGAACAATCCCTACCTATTTCCTGAAATCCAGGATTCATCCTGGTTTAAATGATATTCAAAATGTGCGAAGTAGACCCTGATGTCTGCACAAAACACCATTATTAGTGTCATAAGCAAGTGTCTATCAGCCTGAACACACTCAACCCAAACCTCTCGACTGGTTGTTGGGCCTTTTGGCCTGTGCCCGTCCTCTCCCCTAAAGAGAAGGGTTCAGACAATAAGAGTCCATATGGATGAGTTAATAAAAATCAGTACAAAACCCTACAAAACATAACTGAGGGATGACTTGGGACTAGAACTTGTCAAACCCCATCTCTGTCGGTGCCCTGTTCTCTGACTCTAGCCTCGGCCTGACAGATGGTCTTGGGGCAGGTTTATAAGGGTTTATGAGACCATCAAGCAGCCTGGAAACCACTTCATCAGTCTGTGCTGCTCGCACAGAGAAGGGTGGACCTGAAGACTTGGAATTCAGCAGGACTTTCTTTGCCAGGGCTCAAAGCAGAGAGAGCTGTTGGTTTCCTAACCAACTTCACCAAGTCGTTCATCTTGCCTTTTCGCCAGCCCTTCTGAGGAAGAAACCCCTTCTGAGGTTTCTTTCATGCAGTTACTCTGGGACCAGTTCCTAACAAGGGATGGCAACATGGTCTCCGATAGGGCCGGAGTTTACCAAGGGAAGGAAATGGCTTCTTCATCCACATCCCTGCCCCTGAAACACGGAGACAATCAGCTAACACTACACAGCTTAATAAAACTGTAATTCCCTTGATTGAGTACATAAGCTTTCACTTGCAATGCCCTTCTTGACCTTCTTACTGATCCCACGAAATATGCAGAGCAGGTTTTTCTCAGCTCATTTGGCAGATGAGGAAATGGAACTTTTATAGCCTCAGTCTTTGTGGTCAAGTTTCTACCAAACTGAGACAAGAGAGAAGGTTTGCTGGGTTCTAATTTGAGGGTGGCAGGAACTGCCTGGGTGGTTGGGGTGCATCCCATGGGCTGATCTTGACTCCTTTCAGGCCTCAAAAATCACAGGCTGGCTGTCCAGTGAAGGTTTGCAAAGAGTTCCAAGGGGCCATGTCTAGAACTGTGCTCGGTGGCCTGGCTGAGGCAGGGTCAGCAGCTAACTCCTAGAAGCAGCTGGAGAGCTGGAGGGACACAGACTGTGGGGGCTGGTGCTGGCCCCGCCACACAGCTCCACCTGAATCCTGGAACACCAGGGAGTAGCCACAGAGAGACTGGGGATGACCAGGGTGGCCCCCACCATGGTGCTAGCTTGTGTGAGTGTGGGAAAATGCACATCCGCAAAGTCCGCAAAGGTAGAGGCTTCTAGGCTTCTGTGTAGCTGGTCAGCCACACAGTGGGGGAGGCTGGGCAGGCCAGGCAGCTGCCCAAGGCAGCGCCAGTCCCTCAGGAACAGACACGTCCATCTGCAGGGTCCCCAGCCTCGTGTTCAATCACTCTGCATTATTAATAGGCGATGACTAACCGGCTGCTGCTGCAGAGCCAGCGCAGGGCAGGCCTGAGGGAACCCCAGGGGATCACGCACCACAGGGCCTGCGGGCATGCACGCTAAGGCAGGCAGGAAGGCAGGCAAGGCGCAGAGGGCCAGCAGGCCCCTCCCTGCCCTGCTCGTCATGGCATCCACGCTGAAAGACAGAATCCACCCCAAGCCTAGGGGCCCCATTCACACCAGCGCACACACATGTAAAGACACCAGCAGTCTCCCAAACACACAGCACGGTTTCCCACTAACACCCCTAAATGTCACACCAACATTTACACACAGTTGCACCCACACACCAACACACACCAGCTGCCTTTCCACTGACACCCACACCAGCACTCACCGGGCCCAAGCCCAGCCCAAACACAGGCGCTTGGCAAGGACACGGACAGCCAAGTTTGGCCCAGCTCCACCCTCCAACAGGGAAGGAAGCCAAGCCCCGGTCCATGGCCATGCAGGAGAGGCGAGGGCACAGAGGGAAGGGGCACAGGGGCAGGAAGACAGTGTGAGACACAGTGTTAGTCAGAGCGGCGGAGCAGTGGGGGGACTGGACGCTATCCCTGGTAGGGAGGAAAAGACCATTCATGCCATGCAAAATGTGGGGGAGACAAACAGGGAACCCTCGAGGCTACGAAGCAGAGGAGGGGATGTCACCTTTCCCCTGGCAGCTGCCATGAAGCAGTCCCCAAACTGGTATAAACTGGTGATTTGAAAGTGGTCTCTGTCTCCCGAGCTCACCCCCACCCCGGGGAGCTGCCCAGCTGGCTGCCAATGGAGGTGGCATCCCCAGCCCCGCCCTAGCTGGAGGGGTCCCGCCTGGAGACGACGGTGAGCAGAGCAGAGCATGTCATGAGATGGTGTTTTCCATGGATTTTCAGGAGACCAAGAAAGAAACCAAATCAAAGAGAAAAAACAAGGGGAGAAGGAAAAGAACAAAAGAAAGCAATCAAAACAAGCCACTTGGCATCGGGGCTGGTCTAACCAGAGCCGATGACCACAGGGCCCGCCCCAGGTCGCGCTGGCCAGGATTCTGAATTCAGAAGGCAGGGATTACAGGGCAGGGCCAGGCCAAATTCCTTGATTTCCAATTGTCTTTTGGATTTGAGTTGGGACACCAAGAGAAAAAAAAAAAGCAAGAAAGAAAAAAGAGGGAAGGAAACTAAAGAGAAAAGCAAAATCTAAAAGATTGTCCAGGACACAAAAAACAATTGGAAGAGCAAAACAACCAAAAACCAAACAAGGAGAGGAAACAAAAGTGGGAGAATCCAACAGTTAAAAAAAAAACCCACGGCAAACCAAACGGTAAGACAATTAGAGTGATATCTACCAGATAATGCAGTTTGTTTACCATAGCGTGTCCAATCCCTGCGTGCTTCACCGGAGAGGGGGAGGGGAGGGGTAAAAAAAAAACACAACAAAGACAACAACAAAAGAACAGAACGAAAAGAAAAGAAAAATAAAATGACCAACTGTGAAACTCAAGGAAGGAGGAAAAAAATATATATCCATATATATTTGGTTGTTTGTTCAAACCCTCCCACCTCAGGTTTAGAGGAAGTATTTGGTTTAAAGGAAATTAAATTATAATGGGAGGGAGAAATAAAACACACACAAAATTAAATCCCTTCTTGTCCCAATGCCTCCCCGTACCCCTCATCTGGATTCCTCTCCCCCTCACCCCCTCCCTGAAGAGCCATCTGCAGAGAAGGGGAACAGTTAAAGACCTCGGTTAGTAGAGAATAAAACAACAAAAGAACTGGACTAAGAAAGCAAAGACTTAAAAATGGCTGACGTTCCAAAGATGAGACAGAAAGGTTAGTTCGGTTTTTCACTCATACCTTGCCCCACCTGTCCCTGCCCGTCCCTTGGTCCCCTGGGTTATAAGCGTGTTAGTAACACACACAGAGTCGGCAACGGGGTTTTCCAACAGAAGGGGAGAGAGGGAAGGCGGAGGTTAAGAAGCAGACCCAGTTATGCAGTATTAGTAGGTCCTGTTGGCTGAAATGGGAGGGAGTTGAAGGGAGGGGAGGGAAGGGAACAGGGACGTGAGAAGGGGTGGGCTACTGACTCGGAATGGACGATGGGTTTGTTAGCTGACTGGTCAACCAGAGGGATTACCAGAGAACTGGCTAGGGAGCGAGTTTGTGCTGGCCAACTGGCTGACCAGTGCTCACGTTGGGTTAATGGGTTAACTGGTTGGTGATGGGCTGTTGGATGTCAGGCTGGGAGAAAAATGGGCAAAGCCCCTTGAGATTCAAAGAGCTGGCAAGAATGAAAGGCAGTTTCATTTGGAGGCCAGAGGGTTTCCCAAGGAGCACAGGAAAGGACCCGGGCATCTGCTTTTCCTGGGAATGGGAAGATAGGCAAATGGACTTAGGAGTCACTGGGGGAGAGGCGGTTCCTCTCTCTCTCTCTCTGTCTCTTTCTCTCTCTCTCTCTCTCTCTCTGTCTGTCTCTTTCTTATTTTTAAAAAAAAATTATTTTATTTTTAATTTCTTTGCTTCTCTTCCTTGAGAAAGGAAGAGTGAATCATCATGGGAACAGGGGGAAGAAAACCTTGCCTTCCGTGGGCTGGCAGAGACTTCATGCTCACGTTGTATCTGACCATTCCAAAGCCTCCCTCTCCCGCCCATATCTGCCTCCTCCCACTTGCCCATCTTGACTTTTCTGGACCACACCTTTCCCAAGAGTCCCCATCCCTATGTGCTTATTCTCCTTCACTCATCCATGTCTCTAAGAATGAAATGTCCACCATCACCACTCCTGCAAGACCCTGGAATCGCCCACACTACTCCACAGCCCAATTTCCTGCTGTGTGTACACAGAAACCCCCAAACCTCTGCTTCCCATCACCAGCATCAGAAACTCACTGCTTTCTCTCACAAAGAGGAACAGAGAAGCCCCAGCTGCCTCTGAAATCCCTGACTCCTCCCTGAGCTAGAAGTCATTTCTCCTACCTGGGTCTCCAAAGTCCTTGTTCCCATGTACATCTCATTGTATTCTCTCTTCCCATTGCCAAGTACAGCGGCAACAACCACCTTCACCATTAACCTGGTCTTTGAAAAGGAAGTGCCAGAGGGGCCAAGGCAGCTTTGTTGAAGGGTTTTGGAGATAGAAGGAAACTGCTGTTTGGCATCCATTAAATACCACTGCACAGCCAAGACTGTGATTGTGGGGTGGAGAGGTATTTTAGGGACAGACCCATTAGTTAAAGAGTTATTTTAACCAGTGGGCACAGGACTAATTCAGTCAGACAATTAATAAGGGCCTTGTATAATTAAAAATAATAGAATTCAATATTTAGGAGCTAGAAGAAGTACTGAATAACCAATATTAATTATTGGTGATATAGAAGCAAGCAGTTTACATAGCAGCAGAGTCTAATTGCAGGTGCAGTGATTGGAGCAAGGGGATAACATGTGAGAAGAGGATAAGTACTCCTGGCTGGTGGGACTGTCAGGAAATGAAGAGGCCAACTTCTCAGAACAAGGAATACTTAGCTTCAGGGCAGGAAGCTGATTGTACCCAAGAAGGATAAGACATGTCTTATAGCACACTATAAGGGACGGGGGAAAGGGGCATTGGAAGCTAAAGTCCGAGTACTATTCCTTTGAATTAGAACTTGTTATGGAGAATAAAATGAAGTTTTCAATATTCACAAAAAAAGGTTCTATTATTAACAACTAGAATAGTACATTAAAAACAGGATTGAAAGAAGAAAAGTGATTTCAAAACCTGGGTTTTCCATTAATGTGTCAAGAGACTGGGCTTCCTCTAAAAATCAGCAAGAGTTGGTATGCACAAGATGGGAACCCTCTACGACTGGTAAGTGAGTGGTGAAGGCCTTATCTACTCACAGAGCTCAGAATGGCAATGTCTGCTGAGTTAGGGTGGCGTCGTGACACGTGGGAGAAGCCGGTCATTATGACAAACGGTAACTTACATGGCCAAGGGCACTTCACCAAACTATAACTCATCCTCACTGTGAACCCTGAAGACAGCTCTAGCCCCCTCAAGAAAATGCAACTAAGGCACAGAAATCTGTGATAAAGAGTTTCTGTGGAACATGAACAAAAGAAGCTTGGAGCCGGGCGTGGTGGATCACGCCTGTCATCCCAGCACTCAGGAGGCAGAGACAGGAGGATTGCTGAGTTCGAGGCTTGCCTGGGCTACATAGTGAGCTCAGTGCCAGCCTGAACTACAAAGCGAGACCCTGTCTCAAAAAAAAGAAGCTTGGAACAAAGAAGAGGAACCCTCAGCACTCAGCCATAGAAAAACCCATCTTGCAAAGATATGAGCAGGATGCTTGAATATCCCAGAATGACAGAGCCACAGGGGAACTACAGCCTCCTTTGTATTTTGCACCAATGACAACAACCAGGCCCTTCTGAGAAGCAGAGAAATAGAATAGTTTCTGATTCATGCAAACTTTTAATCCCACTATTTCCCTTTCTGGATAGCTTTCTGCAAACTCTTTAATCTTCCAAGCCTCAGTTTCCTTATGAGTAAAATGGAAATAACATCTCCCACTCAGAAAGCTGTTACAAAAACTAGATGAAATATAAGAAAAATGAAACCCTTGAAGTTGGAGTTTAGTGAAGAAGAGAGATTCTGGTGTGATCAGAGAAATGCAGAGGATGGCGTTCTGAGAAATTCGGGATGGGAATAGGACAGGATTTCTTCTGGACTCACTGAGCAAACTGGAGTTTCTCCCAGGATAATAAGAGATAGTTCAGTGCTTATATAAAGGAGTTAGATCTGCTCATTTTGGACACAAGTCCTCATGTCTAAAATCTCACCAATCAGCCTTAAGGAAAAGATCCAATGTCTCAGGAAAACTATTAGAAAGGAAGATAAATAGGTGGTACAGTCAAGAGAGCTGTGGGAAGAAAAGAAAGAACTAGGAGTAGTGTACTGTAGACAGGTATGGAGAGCAGCAAATCTAGATCCTAAAAAGGGTTGTGTACCAGAGAGGATACAGGAGGAGAAAAGTCCTAAACACCTACTGGACTGCATCTTGGGGGGTTCCATTCATGAGGACTTCATCTCTGGAGGACTTCCCACTCAGGGACCTCACTCTTGAGGACTTCATTGATGGGTCTCTCCATCCTTGGAAATTCCATCCATGGAGAATCCATCCTCGGGTGACTGTGTCCTTAAGGACTCCACCTTTTGGGGACTAAGATAAGGATAGAGAGTCTATCCTTAAGGATCTACATCATTAAGAACTCTGTCTTTAAGGAACTATGTCACTGAGGTCTTATTCCTTGATGGAATTCATCTTTGGAGAACCGTATCTTTAGAGGATGCCATCCTTTAGGGACTGAATCATTGGAAATTCCATCCAGGAACCTCATCTTTGGATGCTCCATCCTTGATGCAGTCCATCCTTAGGGGACTCCATTCTTGAGAATTGTGTCCCTGAGGATTCTATCCCTTAGATCTGTCCTTGAAGGAATCCACTCATGGGCCCCAGGGGAACTTCTAAAAGTCTCTGTACTGAGAAGAGGTAGCGTCTGAACCAGGCAAGAGGAAGAAGCATCATGTGATGTTTTGGTAGCCAGCTCCTCTTCCAAGTTTGGTGCTGGCTAATGATACAGTGGGTTTGCACATTCTGCTTACAGGGTAGTGGGAGGCAGTTGGGAGACACACTGGGTATGGGAGAAGAGTGAGCCCACGATTAAAAATAGCCCTCAGGGAAACCTCAGAAATAATCATTCCTCCCAAGATCCCCCAAGAGAACTACCTGTCACTGTAGCTTCAAAGCTGGGTTTGAAAGAATGAGAGAGAGAGAGAGAGAGAGAGATGTTGTATCAATCAGATCCTCTCTGATCCTAACCGTAAGTCTAAAAGCATCTAAATTGTTCTAGGGATGATAACCTAATCCAGGGTCAAAGGGAGAAAATTCAGCCTCCTTCCAGTCTTTGGAGATGACCTTTGGCCTATAGTTACAGCCCCAGGAGCAAAAGGGAAGGGAAGCCCTGAGTGCAGCTCTGAGTAGGCCCTCCCAGGAGGCCATCTCCCTGGCCACTGGAATCATGTGAGGAAAATAATGTAGAAGCCACAGTGTTCCTGGTTCCTAGCCATCTAACCTGAAAAGCTGAAGGCAGATGTCATTTCTTATATCACTTCCCTGTTTTATCTCCTGGCACACAGAACTTGAGGGAGAGAGAACATTGATACAAGCCATGCTGGTCCACATCACTCCTTTGATCACATGATTTTCAGAGATCCAGGATGTCATGTGGACACTGAGCAAAGCTGCACAACCATGGCTGCTTCTCAGCAGCACTACTGACATTTGGGGTCCAATGATTCCTTGCTGGGGTGCTTACCAGGACCCTGGCCTCTACCCACAGATGCCAGTAACACCCCTTAGTTCTGATAATCCAAAAGAGCTCCAGACACTGACAAATGTGTCCTGAGGGCACAGTGTGACTGAGTGGCTGAGAGACACTGTACAAACAACAGAGCCCAAGAAATTACTCTTATATACCCTGAAGACAAGGCAGGTAAAGAGCCTAGCCCTTGAGTGAGAGCACCTCTCACTCACAAGTGTGCACTGGATTCAGAGGTCAGTAGGTCCTCCAGCAGAGTCCTCTCCCTGGAACAGGGTCTCGCTGGGTAGTTCAGGGTGGCCTTGAACTCACTAAGTCATCCAAATTGACCCTGAACTCACTAGCTAATTCAGGCTGCGCTCTAACTCACACCAGTCTTCCTATCTGAGCCTTCTGAGTGCTGGGATTATAGGCATGCATCACCACACCTGGCTCAGAAGCCCTTTTTAAAGAGGTGTATCAATGGAGGACTTTAAGTAAATACCCTCTGGGCTCAGCAGGTCAACATGACTGGCCCCTGCTCTGAATCACCTGATAGAACAATCCAAAAGGAAGGTCTTTCCATCCGTCACTAGGATAAATCTACAACCTCCACAGGCCCCACAAGCCCCAAGAGGAGGTAGTCTTAAGGCACACACAGCCTGCTAAGGCCATGTGTCACCCTATCCATGTGGCTTTTTCCTCCCCTAGCCACAAGCTTCTCCTTCCTCTTGGATATCTCTTGGGTTCACAGAATGTTAAGGTTTCTGTTGCCTACTTGGCATTCACATGGCTTCCCTGTTCACTTTTCACAGTCCTATCCAATCTCCTCAAAAGGTGAAGTCCTGGTAAGTCAACCACCATGTTCTCTCTATGCACAGTATGCTGAACAATGTCTATTGGCCAAGCAGGGAGTGCCCAGGGCCTGTGGGTTTGTGATATCCCAGCAGCAGGTGACACCCCTGGTCCTAGGGAGGGCAAGTGAGCAAGAGGCACCTGCCTCCAATAAAACGTGTGGTGCCTGGAAGTGTCACAAATGCACATGACACACTCAAGTGGGCTCAGATGGGGGTGACAACACACAGGACAGCCCTCTGACCGGAATAAAGGATAATATGACAAGAGGGGACCCTGCATCGAGAAGAAGGGACTCCACGGAGCATGTCACTCTGCAGAACATGGAGAGCACCAGGAATAAGTACATCAGTAGGAGCTGGACTGTAACAGGTAGCAGCAAGTTCCCAAAAGAGCAGCAGGATTAGTCAGCACATTGTCACAGCAGGGGAGAGCAGCAGCAGATGAGGAGGGATCCCCATCAGATCATCACCCAGTGGTGTTAAATAAGCACAGGTAAGAGAAGTGGGAGATCAGCCAGAGTCCTGAGCCAGAGTCCCCGTTAATAAGCCTTCCAGTGGGAGGAAGGGGCGGAGGAGAAGGAGGAGAACAAAGGTGATGACAAAGAAGAGCAACACCGGAAAGTTTGTCACCACCCAACCAGAACCGGGAAGTCTGAAGAGGAAAACTAGTGAGAGAACAGCCGCAGTGCAGAGGGATGGAGCCTCCTCAGGCGGGCACAGGGCTGTCCAGGTTTCCCAAATGCACTTAGCCCTCAAGGGATGGGGCTGAAAGAACTTCACTGCTCTTAGCTATGAGACTGTGGTTCCAGGAGAGCAGAGGAACCGAGATCCAGGAGACAGTGAGCAGGGGCAGGAGCCAGGAACCAGGAGCCAGGAGGTGGAAACAAGAGCTCCCAGAATTCCCAGAGGCTTCCTCCACTAGGGCAGAAGGGCGGGTTTGGACCCTAAAGGAGGCAGGAAGTTCTTGTAGATCGAAACTAGCTGTGGAGCTCCTGTCAAGCAAAGCCTGGTGAGAAGGGTGGGCTCACCTGTGAATGCCACAACATTTACTGTAAGCAGTGAAGAGAGCCACTTGTTTTTGAGGAGTTTTGAGAGGTTTTTTGGCACTGGGTATTAAACTCAGGACCTTGTGCTTGCCAGGCAGGCTCAGTGCCACTGAGCTAAATCTCCAGCCCCAAGAAAGCCACTCTTAAAGAGTACCTTTCTAGGTGAGTCTGGCACCCTTTTCCTGACCTGCTGTCTCCCTCTGAGTTCCTTCCATCCCTGCCTCAGCCCTGAAAAAGCCTTTCCAGATACACGTCCTGCCCCCCACCCAACTCTGCCTGCTTTCTCCAGCGTTGAGACGCCCATGCCTGCTCCACTAAGGCAGCCTGCTCACCCTGGAGGACCTCTCTCCACGCCAGCTCCCCAGTCGCTTCCACTCCTCCTACCTCCTGAAGCCCCTCCTATGTCTGCTGATTTCCTGGGCCCCGTCCTTGAAATCCCAGCTGCTCCCACCAGCTGGAGCCCGTATCTTCCCCTGGCCATAGCCTCCTGTCTAGAAGCACTTCAGGAACCTCCTCCTAGCTCAGAGCTTAGTCACTGAGGCCTCTTAGGTCTGCCACACAGCCATGGCCACACTTCAAGGGCCCCCATAGTCCTGAACCTTGTCATTCCCCAGAACCACACACCTCACTGCCATGCTCCCGGCAGCCCTCTCTCCACCTGTGTTCTGCCCCATATGTGGCTGACCCCTGGCCTTCTTCTTGCTCCCCCTACCTGGCGCAGGTTTCGGGTGACCCGGACGTCGTGCCAGGCATTGTCGTTGAACTTGCCGTTGACAGGTTCCACAAGGGCCTCGAAGGCTCCTGAGCCTAAGTTGATGACCAGCCAGACGGCCCCAGACTTGAGCGACAGGTTGACATAGTCAGCTGACTTGCCCGTGTGCAGCATCAGCCCGTTGCGCTGCAAGGTGCGGAAGGCCAGCGTGATCTCATCAGTGCTGCTCTGAATTGGGTTGTGTGACAGGTCATAGCAGAAGAACTCATTGCCTTTGAAGGTCGCCACGAACTCCTCCTTGCCTGGACATCACGGTTTGGGAAAACAGAAGACAGCTGAGTGGGGTGGACTCTGCCAGAGCCTCCCTCTTCCCCTCCAGGGCACCAGGAGTCCTACAGCCCTGGCTGTAGACTTTAGGGACCCTTCCCCTCCCTCAGCCTGTCAGGCCTCTTCTCTGGACCCTGCCATCTTCACTGTCAAAAGCCAACTTCTCCCAGGTCCATTTCCAAAGCGGGAGGCTGCTAAGTGGCTCTCACGCTGACAGCTGACAATTAAGCTGCCAGAGGCTAGGAACAGCAGAAGAGTCTGCAACAGCTCCTCCCATCAGCTC
This sequence comes from Thryonomys swinderianus, assembly GCA_004025085.1. Taxonomy (NCBI): domain Eukaryota; kingdom Metazoa; phylum Chordata; class Mammalia; order Rodentia; family Thryonomyidae; genus Thryonomys; species Thryonomys swinderianus. The sequence goes on from PVIC010000395.1 coordinate 95,105, forward strand.
CAGCCCCCTTCATAAAGGGACGTGGGAGAGAAACAAGAGCTCTACCTGGCTTTTTCGGGAGTTCCACCCTGGGACAGGGGCACCGAGGGTCTCTGGAGTGCAGCCCACCCCTCCCCCCCTCTGGTGACAGCTATTCTCAGTGCTCAGGGACAGTTTCAGGCCTTACCATCTGGGATGGGACTAGAAGGCCTGTTGTCCAGCACTGAGCAAATGAAGAGAATGGGAAGTGCAGGAGGGGGAAGGGCAGGGATAAGACACACGGGAAGGCAATGCAGGTGACAGCAATATGCACCGGGTAGCATTAGGACACCGTGCCACCCTCAAGTGTGTGACCACCAGGCCAGCTCTCACTCCACCCCAGCTTCTCACTCCAAACTGAGGACAGCCTCCCAAGGGCTTGTGGTGCTGGGTGTGCAACCTGTGTATGCCAGGTGGCGCCAGAGGTGTGACAGCCCCTTCCACTGGCACTTTTTAAGCAGAAGCAACAGTTACTGGGAAGGCTTTAAGGATTGCCAGTGCTCTGAAAGTGGGTGACAAATGAGAGGACAATGACTCTGGTACCAGGACACTGGGATCCAGCACCACAACTGTACAAACCAGAGCACACCAGAGGGAAGAGACTCAGGTGAGGAATGCAGGAGACCAGAGGCCCTGGTGGCTCATGACTCTTTACCAGTTAACAGTGACAGCGCTGCTGGCCCTTCCTATCTCCCCAGGTGGATGAGGGGCAAACAGGACTGTGTCATAAGGAATGTATGCAGAAACTGCACTGTCCACGCACAGAGGTTGTCAGGAGATGTTCCAAAGGCCTGGGAAAGAGAAGGCACCGTGCCACAGGCATGAAGGACCACTAGGATGTAGCTGCCCTCTCCCTGTGGGACAGAGCTCAGCAGAAGTGCCACATGTGGACACAGGGGTCTCTGGGTATAGATTCTGCAGAGCCCCTCCCCCACACACCAGCCTGCCTCTCTCTCTGGGCAGGCTGCCCACAGACTCTGCCCTCACTGCCTCCGGATGCCAAGGCACCAGCTGCTGCCCCAGAGCCTGGCACAGCGCTCACTGCAGCTGGCCAGGCGTGGTGTCCTGAGGCCTCAGGGCAGTGAGGCAGGGGAAGGGGGGACACAAGACAATTTCAATCCCCTTCTACCTGTTAAGGAGGTCAGAAGCAAAGGTGAAGAATCCACCAGACACAATAAGGGAAAGAGGAGAGAAAGGGTGGTGTGCAGTGAGGTGGCATAGAGGAAAAAGATGGGCCACACAGGAAGGACAAAGGAGAAATGAGACAGCTCAGGGCTGAGGGAGCAAAAGGTGACAGGAAGCCACATAGACAAAGAAAAGGAGCAATTCCTAAGGGGACAGGGAAGGGAGATGGGAAGAGGGCCAGCAAGGAAAGGGGACAGAGACCTCTAGGGAACGAAAGCCAAGGCTTTCTGGGGCCTTACAGTTTCCATAGCAACCAGGCCTGCTGCTCAGACACTGGCAGAACCAGGGGGCTCAAGGACTAGAAAGTGAATGTGTTTGACCTTGGATTTGCCACACATACTGGTTAGTCCCGCCCAGAAGTCGGGCTTCCCCTCCCACTCCCTCACCTTCACTGCAGTCAAAGAAAATATTATTACAGAGTCAGACAGAGAGAAAAGAAAGAATAAGGCAGCCACGTGAAAAAGTGATTGGGACAGAACAAAAGAAGCCAGAAAAAGAAGAGAGGCTGGATCGTGGCTGCCAAAGCAAAATGGGGAAATAAGGCCATTCCTCGACTCCTTAGCACAACCTCCTGTCTCTGAGAAGAGGCAAAGCCAGCCACGCTGTGGCCTGTGCCTAGGAGGTTCAAGTCCTTTGGCCACCACAGAGATGGGAAGAACACGGAGCCTTGAAGAAAGGAACTGAGAGGGGTGAGCAGTTGTAGGAAAAAAAAGCACCAGAGAGTGAAGAGGAGAGAGAATGGAGAGGAGAGCAGAAGGACCTCAGGAGTGAGGGGGACTCAGCCAAACCCAAACCAGATCTAAATTGCACTGAGGCACCAGGGGGCACTCTGCTCCCTCTTCCAGGCAGGCGGGACTAGGAACTACAACTCCCAGCAGCACCTGAAAAACTATAGCTCTTAAGAGCTTCTGCAGGAAGGTGATAGCTGATACTAGTTCGCTTCCCTCTGTTGGGGGTGGGGGAGGGGTGTCTGCGGACCCAGAAGTGTACCCAGTGAAGCTGAATGTGGCCAGGGACTGGCTGTTGTGGTCCTAGGTTTCCAAGCACCATGAAAGAGATGGACACAGCAGCTGCCTCCTTTCCAGACCCAGCTCAAAGGCCTCCTCTGGGAAGGGCTCCAGCCCCTCCGCCACCTCCCTCCTCTGGAGCACTACAGCTGTCTGTTCTGCTCATTTGGCACTTACTGCCTAGTAACATCTTGTACTGCTCCCTGGGGAGGAAGTGCGATGTGAGAAAGAAGACCTGGGCACTAGTGCTGGCTCTGCCACCAGCTTTGTGACCTTGGCCAAGATACCACAGCTCTAAGCCCTGCCTTCTCCTCTGGAAAAAGAAGCTAATGATCAGCTCACCTCACAAATCGCTGTGAGCACCTAGAAGAGTGGATGGGGGCAGCTTCCTAAACTATGAACCAGTCCACAATTAAAGGACTCTTCTACTGGGACACAACTTTCTGTGGATAAGCACTCATGTTTCTCTTTCTCTCTCTCTCTTTCTCTCTCTCTTTCTCTCCCCTCCGTCTCTCCCTTCCACCCTCCTCTGTCTCACTCTCTCTCTCTCTCTCTCTCTCTCTCTCTCATTGAATAAATTAACTCCTCTGAACAAAGCCTGCACTTTCATATACTTTCCATGGACCACGCTTTATGGTACTTGTTAGAACATCAATGAGTCCCCTGGGAACAGAGACCATTCACTCATTTAAAACAAATGTGCTGGGCTCACGCCTACATAGGTGCCAGGAGCTATGCAGAGCATGGAGATACAGAAGAAAACACCCGATTCCTGTCTTTGGGGAGCTCAGGGCTGTGGGGGCAGCAAACAGGTAAAGTGACAATTATGATGTGTGTGACTGACTCTAATGAAGCTGGGGACAAAGGGTAGCCTGGGAGCATCCAGGTTGGCCTGCAGACTCAGGGAGACAGCTTGGCCGCTCCTTCAAGAGGCGGCCAAAAGAGACAGCAAGGTGCCAGCGGAGGATGGGACAGCAGGCACCAGGCAGAGAGAAAAGCCACCGGCTCAAGGATGGAGATGGGTGTGAGAGCACAGGGCCTCAGCCCACCGCAGGGACACACTGTCAGACAGGCCTGAAAACTCCTCAGGAAAGAGACACACACAAGAGGTAGACTCAGTGTGGGCAAAAGAGCTAGAATCCCGGATCCTGCAGGCACACAAAAGGGCCCTGTGCTGGCCAGTGTCTGTAAAACAGAGGCAATGACCCCAGTCACTAAGGATCACAAAGGCTCACTGAGACAGTGTGTATGACACGAATGGATCAGGGATGCCACATATCCCTACCAGAATTCCCCTGGCCAGGGTGCCTCCCAACCCAGACTTGGATACACAGGGCCACCGGGCTGCCTGGGTACTCCCCCAGAGAAAGGGACACTTTCTAGGGACAGGCCTGACAACCGCCACGGAGAAGAACATCAGCTTTCTACAGAGACATCATCGGGACACCCAGGCTTTGGGAAGGACACAGAGGCTATGACCCTCTCACCAGGGCAGGCAATGGCACTGCAGTGTAGCCCACCATAGGCCTCTAGGTATAAGAGGGGGCACCTGGGTAGCTTGGCTTCCCCCTAGGAAGTGCTCAGATCCTGCAGCAGGATAAGGGCTAGGCTCCTGGGGGCTGTGGGGTCACTGACCTTTTGTTGGCTGGTGCACATCGCCGGCTCCTCCTCTCCCGGCCCCCCCCTCGGAGAACAGTAAGGACCCTACTGGAGAAGCAGAATTGGGGAGTCAGGCACAAGGGGCTTTCCAGCCAATCCCACCCCAGCCTGGAGGTGATGGAGAGCCCTCTCCAGGTCCAAGGTGCTGCCTGCAGGCACAAGAGAGGAGGACTTTTCTGGGGACCTTCAGGAAGGTCCTAGTTGGAGCTAGTTGGGGAAGGAGCTAGTTGACAAACCCAGGACCACTGGCCCCACAGACCCCATCAGATTCATGAACCTCAACTTTGCCCAGGGTAGGGGGAGCAGGCAGAGAAGAAGAGGGCAAAGCAAGCAGGCCACTTCTGAGGACAGGGAGGCCCTGAGGTCCTGCTCCAATCTCCACTTCACCTCCCTGGCCTAGGCCCCCTCTCCATTGGGCATCTCTGCACATGACCCTTCAGCTAGGTCCGAGTTCACACTCAACTCCTTCAAACATCTGACACAGGTGCTTGCTTCGGCAGCACATATACTAAAAAAATCTGACACAGGCACCAAATCCAAAATGCTCCCAGGTCACACATCAGACCCTCCTCTGCTGTGTGCTTTCCCTGAACACCTACATCTTCACCGGTCCCCACAGTGATGCACTAAGGGTCACCATTTAGAGAACAGGGCTTCCCAGGGGTTTCTCAGGGACACCTCACATTTCCTGTTGATGCTCTGCCTTTCCTTGTACCCTCGCCTGTGCCCAATGGGAAGTCCTGGCCACCTCACTCCCTGCCACCATATTCCTCCCACCCAGCCTCAGATCCTAAGGTCTCCCAAGCACCAGTTGCTAAATCTGGGCTCCAGGCTGCCTTAGCACTGGTCTGGCTCTGCCCATGAACATGTGCTGTCAGTGCCCGGCTCCCAGCCACCTGCCTTAATGCCAGATCCATGGAGGGGCTTCAAGATGAGGAAACACAGGGTTGAGGGGAAAGTTCCTATCTGGGCCCTCACTCCAATCCCAAGACCCCAGAGCTAAGCCTAGAATAACATCTGAGCTTCGGAGCTTCCCAGAGAAGGGGAGGATATCTATGACTAAGGGAAGCCACAGCCAGCACCTGAAAACCCATACACTGAAAGGCAAGACGGACATGAATGGCCCGTCCAGAGTATCTTTCCCCAAGGCCCCACCTGAGACTCTCCTTCCTTACATTCCTTGTCATAATTTCACATCCCTGCAAGAATCCCAGGTCACTACTTCTCCAGACCTAAATCCATCCCAAATTTCAGATCTCCTGTGGTCTCTCCGCACAGTCCAGTCTTGGGGCTAGGGGTCCCCTGCCCACAGTTAAGGGCCCTGCCCTGACTCAGTGTCGAGAGTGATGCTGGGCACGTGTGGCAGCACCTGAGGTCTGGAACGTCCAGCCCCCACGCTCACAGAGTTAATGCAGGGAGGGTGAGATAGGCCAGAGCTGGAGGGCAGCAGTCAGGGTTTCAGGGTTTGCTCAACACCAGGGGTTTGAAATGTGGCAGGGACTTGGCTGAAGGGATGCTCAAATAAAAGGACTAGTTCCACCAACTGGAGCTGGAATTATTAGTAAGTCACCCTACTTCTCTGGTCCTCGAGGGTCTCATCTATTAAATAGGGTTGAGAACCATTCAAAGATACGAAGGTGAAGGTAGCCAATGGAACACTGTGGAAAGGGGGGACCCTACACCTCCAGTCTCCCACTTCTTCCCTCCTCACCCTATTCTGATGACAGAAGTGACAGAGCAATGCAGGTGCTCATATACTCTTTCTCCAGCCCAGGCCCTTTTCTGTTTACTGGGTTCACAGAAAAGAAAGGATGGTCAGAATGAGTGGAAGGAAATAAAACACGGTCATGAGAAAGAAAACAGGTGAGATACACTACAGGAAAACGCAAAAAGGTGACTGGACACAACGGCAGGAGTTCAAACATCTCTTGATGTCAGAAACCAAGGTGAGATGAGGGCAGATGACGGAGAGGGAAGTGCACAGACATGGACCAGCCCCCCACCCCTACCCGGCACCCCCAGTAAAATAAAGACATGGCAGAGGAAGAAGGTAGGAGAGGAAGGAAGGAGGGAGGACAGGTGGAGGAGAGGGACAGGGTGGGAGAAGAACAGAAAACTTCAGGCGCAGGTTGGGGGCAATCCAATCCAAATCAAACCAAAACTTCAAACCATACCTTCGCTGTTTAACGTCAGGTGAGCCGGACCTTGGAAAGGGGAAGGAGAGAAAGAGAGAAAGGAAAAAAAAAAGAAGAGAAAAAAGAAAGAAAAGGGGAAAGAAACAAAGAAAACACGAGTCATCAAAATCAGCCAGAGAGAAGGGAGAAAAAAAGCTTTTGCTGCCACAATTTAAAAACCCTTTTTAACTTGTGACAGACATCGGGGGGAGAGAGCCCCCAGCCCAGAAGCTGGGGAAAGGGGCCCGATGCGGGACAGAGGGGAGAGGGCGGGAAAGGGAAGAGAGAAAGAAAGATAAGGGGGCACCAGAGCAGGTGAGAGGGGTGAACCAGGAGGATGGGGCAGGGAGTCGCTGCAGGGGGAGAGGAGATTTTGGTTTCTTTTTTTCTTCTTGCCGAAAAAAAAAAAGGAAAAGGAGGAGAAGCATGAGGCTGGGAGGGTTGCTTTTTCCTTTTTCTTTTTTTCTTTTTTTTTTCTTCCGGGAGGCGGAGAGAAAAAAAAACGGTCAACGAGAAAAACGATTCAGATGGAGGAGAAAATAAAACACGACACAAAAATCAAAGCCACCTGGAGAGAGAGAGAGTGTCCTGTTAGCGTGGGACTGAGCAGGCAAGGGCGCCTCCAACCCCCTCACACACACACCCATCCCCATGACCCCTAGGGCCCTGACAGAGAAGGGGATAAAAAAGGGATACAGTAGGCCTCGACCTCAGGGGAAACTCCCACAAAGCAGGGTTTGGAAAGACATCTCTAGGGTCCTAAGCCTCCCAGCTACCTCTGCCCAACAGTCTCTTCATAGACAGAAAAGACCCTGCACACCTGGGCTCTATGAAGAAACTGAAAAGACAGGGGTTAAGGGGGAAAGTTAGAGGAAGCGAGCATGAGGAAGTGGAGTCCAGGACAGTGGTGGCAAACCTATGGCAGGCGTGCCGCAAAGGGCTGTTTATATCACTGACAGCCCTGAGAGGTTCGCCATCACTGGCCTAGAGAGACCCTAGAACAAAGACAGAAGGAGCGGATTCTTCTACAAGGAGGTCTGGGGACTGAGGCAGTGAAGTCCAAAAGGGACAGCCGAGACACCTAGGTAGGAGGCCCAGCTCTCTATGAGCTCAAAGCACCTTGTTCCTAAACCCCCTTTCTCTGGTGAGGACCTCTGAGATGATAGAAAAGCTGACTTTTGAAAATGAAAGCAAGGCAAGATCAGCTGGGATTTCCTTCCCGGGTTACCTCCGCCACTGGGGACAGCCCCGTCAGCCAGAACCCAAGGCACTCCTCCTTGGCCTCAGTTGGGAAAGACCCAGCCCAATGGATCAGGACCCCCGTCCACATGGCCATGCTGGGAGCCCAGCGCTTCCTGAGATGACCAGCCAGTTCCACCGTACCACAGCCCCCACCTGCCTTCCCGGATCTGACCCAGAGAGCCCTGCAGTACCAGTGCTGCCTTGGGAAACCCTTCCGAGTGCGGTGGCAATGCAATACAGGGCCAGGGAGAGGCTGGGGCCAAGGCAGAAGCTTCGAAGCTACAGTGTCTCCAGGGCAGAGCTGAGGGCTGAGACTCTTGGAGTCCGAAAGGAAAAAGGGCAAGGAAGCCAGGAAGGGCATGGTGGGGTCACTGTGGGCCTGGGGAAGATGCAGCTGAATGGAGCTGGATGCCTCCCTTCTACATTTTTCTGGGGTGCCATTTGCTTCCTCCCACTTCTGGGTCTGAGGCCAGCTCTGGGAGGAGGCTCCAGCTATTAGGGGTGGCCTCGGGACACAGGCTGTATCTACAGCACAGGTGGGAATCCCAGCACTTGGACTGTCTTCTTATTCCTTGCTCCTTATCCCTTCCCCACCCCCAGTGACTCTTTCCTAAGAACTACCAGCACCTTCTCCCATACCCCAAGCCCAGGACCAGGCAAGACAGGAATGCTCAGCCTTCCTCCTCTCACTCTGCCTGTCAGTAGTTGCCTTGTCCTGGGCCAACTGTGAAAATCCCAGGCTCTGCTGCTCCAGTCCAGGAACTGGGGCTTGTGAACCCTCCCTCTCTCCCCTCCAGGCCTGACTATTCCTGGGGGGAGTCACATCTCTCCCCTCAAAGACCCTTCCGCTGCCCAGTTCCTGCCAGCCTCATTAGCATGCAGCACTCTCCCTCTGTCACCACGGCAACCAGCTGCTCAGCTCCCTCAGGCGTGACAGTACCAGCCATCTTGGTGAGGGAAGGCCAGTTCCCTTCCTGTCTACCCCTGGCTCAGGCCCAGCTGGCCTGAGGGTTCCCTCCAAAACCTCCATAAAGCCCGTTCCCAACCCACCCCCATCTGAAATCTGCTTCTTCCTGCTAGCCCGGAGTCCCACTAGGGTGGTCTTCTGCCCATGTCCAGCAGTGACATCAGCCCCTCCTCCCACTGCTGGAGAAAAGGCTGGCAGTGATAGATGGCACTGTTGGAGTCCCTTCCAAGAACACTACCTGGCTGCTTCTAGGTCACCTCTACCTGCTACAAGAGGTCGAGAAGAGAGAGGAGGCACTGAGCCAGGCTGCGGGGCAGGAGGACACAAGGCTCCAGCCAAGTCACAGCTCCAAGAGGAGAGCCACAGCCCAAGCCAGGGACCGCGGCTGGCCCCAGCCACCTCCTGTCTTCCGGCCTCACCCCAGGGAGCACTCCCAGGGCAGAGAGAAAGACAGCTAGGGGACAAGGTCAGGAGACACATGCACAAGCACACAGACATGGCAGAGACGCACAGTCACACTGCCACCTACAGCCCCCACCACACACCCCACACAGCACTGACGTACAGCCACATACAACGCCACGTTCAAACCAGCAGGCCACCCCAGAGAAATAGCTAGGTATTGTCCACAGGCCGTGCCACTGCCCCACAGCCTAATCACCCTTCCAGTCCCCGCCAGTTCCTCCTCATCCGCTCCAGCTTCCTGCCTGTCCTCTCCTCCTTGGTCCAGCCATTTTCTCCCTTTCTTCTCTGTCTCCTCCCTAAGCCTTCTGGTCCCACCTCTTCACTTGGCCCCTCGCCCTTCCCTGCACCTCTGTTCCCTCCTCCCTTCTCCCCAGCTCTCCCTGCTCCTTTCCTCTCACTCTCCTCTCCCTCCTTCCATCTCTCCCTTTGTTCCAGAGAGACATGACATCAAGAGCAAGTTAAAGTCACATCAGTGCTAAATCTTATCTCCAGCCCTCAGAAGGCTGCATCCACCCAGACATACAGAGTCTCCCTCTCTCTCTCTCTCTCTCTCTCTCTCTCTCTCTCACTCATGTACACACACACACAGAGGTAAACACTAGCTCACAGACAAGCAAACACAGACACAGACACATGAAGCTGTGAACACCTTTACAGAGGCACACAGATGCGGTCCACACCACAGGAACGTGGGTGAGCAGTGCACCCACACAGACACAGAACCATGACACATGCACACAGCACACACCCACCGACATGCTGATATGCCCAGAGACACAGCAGACCAGCCACATGCGTGCACACACGCACACAAACACCCCTGCTTGCTGGGACCGGAGGACCTAAGGAGCCCCAAGGAAAAGAGATATACAGGGAAAGAGTCAAGCCATAGGTGGACACCACAGGAACTCACATCCCCCCAGTAGGGCCTAGGCCCAGGCATCTCCCAAGGCAGGAGACTGTGGGGCAGGCTGACGGGGAAATGGTCTCAGCTCGCACCCACCCCACTGCCTTCCCTGCGGTGGCACTGTGAGCTCACCTGTCACCCGGCCTTCAAGCCCGGACCACCTATGCAGGCCTCCCTCTTCCAGATCTTAGTCCATCCCAGAGAAGGGAAAGAAACAAAGGGAAAACCAAAGCCAGAGGGAAAGGTGCAGGCAATGACAGAAACCCAGAGAGAACCTACGGAAGGACAGACAGGAAGAGCCCAGAGACATGGCCTGGAACAAGAGAGATAAAGACAAGCAGCAGAGAGAAAAGCAACCAGAGCAGAAGGCAGGGAAAGAATGGACACAGACCCCAGAGAGAGGCACACACCCACCCTGGCTGGGCCTGGGCTAAAGGGGGAGGCCTGCCCCTCCCCCACAGGCAGGTCTGGTCAAGGTGGAGGAGCTGCCCCCAACATCCCTCGATCTGGGGAAGGGCCCCTCTCCGCCTATACTCTTGGTCACACTCTGGACCACCTGAGCTCCCAGCAGAGGTGTAGACTGTTCCATGAACAGGTTTGGGGGGTGGCAGTCTGCTCCTGTCCATCCCACCCCATATGTACTTCCTGCCCATCCTAAGCTGGGCTGGGCAAATTGCATCTACCCACTCACTTCTAACCTCTTCTGATCCTCCCGCTAGGGCCCTCTGCCCCATTCCCCAGCTCTTCCCAACATCCCTTTCCCTTTCCAGCAAAGAAGAAGAAAGGCCAGTGGGCAGAGTGGAGGGACACAGAGAAGGGACAGGGCCAACCCACCACCTGAGAGTGACCCACACCAACTTCAAAGGCCTGGGTAGCAGTGAGGCTGAGGAAGCCAAGAGAGGACCCCAGACATCTCTCCCACAGGGACCCTAAACATGGGCAAAGGAGGGAGCTTTTGGGTGGCCAATGACACTTCTTTACATGGGACCCCCCCCATGGCGACAGATGTGCTATCCCAGTGTCAGAGGGGCTCCACTCACCTTCCATGGGGTGCTCCTCTATAGCCAGCCAGGTTCAGGCAAGGGAAGCAGAAGAGAGACGAGAAAGGAGGCTGTTAGCAGCATACAGTACCTCCCCGGGGACCCCGACACAAATCATCCCACCTGAAAAGTCCAAATGTCAGGGAAGGGCTTTCGGCGATTCAGCAAGGCAGAGCTGTCTCCTGGCCAATGCTGCCACACAATCACCCAGCCCGGGAGGGCTGGCCCCCCACGTGCACCACACATTTCCTTTGGTGCATTTCAGGAAACTGAGGCTCAAGGCAGGGAAGTGACCACTCAGATCTCACGGAGAATGGGAGCAGGGCAGGAGCAGCAGCCAGGCTTCCGACTCCCTGAGGCAGGCTCCTCCCCTCCACTGCTTGGCGTCTCAGAGACAGATGGGAACACGCTCACACCAGTTAACTGTCTCGCCGGGCTTGCCCAAACACACGCTCGGTGACACACTGACACACATAGGCACTTAGCGATTCAGCAGCACACACAGCTCTCACACAGCTCATTTCTGGAGCCTTTCCACACAAGGACCCACCACCCCTCAGCCCCCCACCCTCCCAGGGGAAAAAAGCATCTGTACAGGAAGTCAGAAACAGTTCTGCCCTCAAGCGCCATGTGACCTCTGTCCCAGCCATTCAGCCTCTCTGAGGGCCCCTCTGCCTCAGGTTCCATGATTAGAATAAATACCCTCTAGGGTGAGGTGAAAGTCAGGTCAGTGGTAGGAGGGGCCAAGCCGGCGGGCCACATGGGCCCCCCTCTGGATGATGCCCCGGCCATGGGCAATCAGCCCTCATCTGTTAAGGGTCGGCCTGGGCCTGGTCATGGGGCACCAAACAGATAAAAGAGAAAAAGTAGAAGGGTGGGAGGGTGGAAGCGGTCCCTTCAACCAAACTATAACTCCCCAAGCAGCCTGTAGCCTGAACTGCTTTGTAAGAGGAGCAAGGGGTCCCCTGCTCCAAACATTCCTCCTCCTGGGAAACTTCAGGCCAAGGGCAAGGTGGGAGAGAGACAAGCACAGTCTACAAGCATCAAAGCCATGATGAAAGACTTACATCCGACTTCAGGATACACACAGACACATATGTGCACACACACATGCTCTCTTCCTATCTCAAAGCCCATTTTGTATATTTGCCCCTTCATTCTCAGGGTAGGGGCAGCTCCACTACAAAAACAAACACTATTATGTAGCATTCCTTATACCACCCAATGGTCAAACACACACACAATGAATGCAAACACCAATACCCACCCAGCAACCTAATACATAACACTAAACACACACAGGGCGCCCCCGCCTCCGCCCGGTGCTTCTGGTGGCTAAAGACTCCAAGGAACACAGTCCTTTCCCAGCTCCCTGCCTCGCTGGCTATACACCCACACACACCAGCCTCATGTGTTACAAACACACTGAGCTTCTTTTACCTGACAGCTGCATCCCCAGAAGCTACGTATACAATGATTTTCTTAAATAAACTGAATGAAATCACAGTTACGGGGGCAGCTGTCTAGCTCAGAGGCTCTCGGGAAAAACCTCACCCTCTCTGAGGACCGCCATGTTGAGATTCCTGGGCCCCAGTGTGCTAAGGCCCCAGTCAGTAAGCGCAGTCACACGCCAGTCTGTGCAAACAGGCAGTTCGGAGATTTCTAGCTAATCTAACATGGCAGATATCACAAAATGTATTTTCACCTGCCAGGAACATGCATCGTGCTACACTCAGGAAAGTGAAACCAACAAGCTTGGCCTGCTCCCGGCTTCCACAGGACGGCGCCTACGGTCCCCAGCTGCTCTCTCTTCTCTGCCACTCCACCTGAGCCCTTAGCTGCCACTTTACACCCTCCAGGCCTGGTCCCCTACCTTCACACCCCTGCTTGTCCCCACCCTTCTTGTTGACAGCCCACTTTGGTAGCTCAGGGACTCCCAAACCTATGTTTGCAGCCCAGTCTCCTCCCCGAGTGACAGACACGTGTCCCCTCCTGACTGCTCTGCAGTTGCTCCGACCGCTGTGGGACATCTACACCGGAAGTGTGGTTTAACATCCCCACCCCAACCCAGCACCTGTTTTGCTGGGTTTAGCAAAGACCCTGCCTCCGACCAAAGATCCTTGAACTCCTACAACAACATGACCCATACTGCCAGGCTCTGGATATGCCCTTTACTCACGCAGCACGCACCGTGCGGGCCCTCCCCTGGGACCCCGTGTCTGCCTTCCTGCAGCCCCAGTGAGCACAGTGTACTCGCCCTCCTCTACACAGACGGCGCGATGCTCCACGCCATCGCCTCAGCCCTTACCCACTGCCCTCCGAGGTCCCCAGAGCCCCTAGCCTCGCTCACACCTGGTTGCCTGCAGCAGCCTCCCCAGCAGGCCCCTGCCTATCCTCAGCCAGCTCTGCTGAGACGGGGACCGGATACACCTTGCCAGGTCCTGGTGCGATCGCGCCATGCAAACTTTTCAGTGGTTCTAGGCAGAGCTATTCCATGCTCTCAGCCCACGTGAGAGCAGCTCTTCCCCTGTGTTGTCCCCCCCGGGGGGGGGGCATGGAGCCTCCCCTATGCCCTCTCCTTCCTGAATGCCCTGATCATTCCCCCAGAAAGCAGCCACACTTTTTCCAGACCTATCGCCGGGACCTCTGGGTTCCACCTCCGAAACCTTTCATCTCTCCAACATGTCCTGAAGGCCAGGCCCACGTCTGCTCCCCTCCTGGGAACACTAATAAGCCTCTGAGAAGATCCCTGCAATTCACACTCTATACTGCTAACATGCTCGACCACTTCACAAGACTGTTGCAAACTTTCTCAGCTGGCTTCTCATGGACATCACAGGGTCAGAACTTTGGGAAGGTCCTTTCCAAGAGCAACTGGATCTCACCAGGCTCCACTTCTTTCCCCTGCCCAGTTCTGCTCATTCCATTCTCTGGGCTAGAAACACTCTTCCCATACACACAGCTGCTGGAGAAAGCGGACGCTTCCTCTCAGGTCCAGGTCAGTACACACCTGTGAGTTCCAAACACAGGAGAGCAGCCATACATCCGCCTTTGTGCCAATTCCAGACATGTACGTTCTGTTAATATTTCTTAAACTGAAACTATATTGCAGTGCATTTTCACATCTGCTTCCTGATCAGATGTGATAATTTCTAAAAGCAAGGAAAATGTCTCAGCCATCTCTCCAGCTCCAGCTGCTTACAAAGTTCCTAGCTCACAAATAGGCATTCTCGAGTTTGTTGAGTGAATAATAAAGTGGCACGTCTACTGGGCAAGGGAGGACATGCCTGTAAACTCCACTCCTTGAAAGGATGCACCAGAAGGATTGCAAGTCCAAGTCCAGCCTGGGCAACAGTAAAGCTCTGTTTCAAAAACAAAAGGCTAGGGCCAGAGGATTAGCTCAGTGGTTCCGGCGCCTGCCTCGCAAGCACAAGGTCCTGAGTTTGATCCCTGGTGACCACATATAAGGCTGGGCATGGAGACTCACGCCCACCAACAATCAACACCGCATACCACAATGCCGGACGTGGTGGCTCACGCCTGTAATCCCAGCACTCGGGAGGCAGAGACAGGAGGATTGCTGAGTTCGAGGCTTGCCTGGGCTACATAGTAAGCTCAGGGCCAGCCTGAACTACAAAGCAAGACCCTGTCTCAAAAAGAAAAAAAAAAAGGCTACAGCTAGTAGACCTCAGTGGGGGAGTGTCAGGACCACAGGTACCAGACACTGGGTCTGACAGGGCAGCTCCACACACATCCACATCCATGACCTCACTGATTCAACTTTCACACACAAGTCCTTGTTGCCTCCCTAGAGAACAAAGATGGTGTCATAGAAGGTACTGTCTTGTCTAGCATCAACTCGGTATCCCAGCAAACTGGGTTTTGTTTGTTTGTTTTTTGAGACAGAGTTTCAGTGTAGTTTGAACTCACTATGTAGCACAGGCTGGCCTGACTGGCAATCCTCCTGCCTCAACCTCCTGAGTGCTGAAATAACAGGTATGTACCACCTCGCCCAGCTCTCCAGCATATTGTTATTAAAGACAGTGATAAAGGCTAGAAAAGTTGCTACTGTAATCCCACACTTGGGAGGCTGAGGCAGGAGAATCACTGAGTTCAACGACACCTTGGACTACATAGTGAATTCAAAGCCACCCTGAACCACAAAGCAAGACCCTGTTTTAAGAAAAATAGGGGGGATGTTTTAGCTCAATGGTTCCAGTGACTGTCTGGCAAGTGCAAGGTCTTGATTCAGACCCCAGTACCCCAGTACCATACACCACAACGCCAGGCATGGTGGCTCATGCTTATAATCCCAGCACTCAGGAGGCAGAGGCAGGAGTATTGCATGAGCTCAAGGTTTGCCTGAGCTACATAGTGAGCTCAGGGCCAGCCTGAACTACAAAAGCAAGACCCTGTCTCAAAAACAATAGAAAAAAAAAAAAAAAACAAGGAGCAGAGATTTAACCCAGTAGCTCAGCACGTGCCTAGCAAGCGCAAAGTCTCTGATTCAATCCCCAGTATACCGGGTGTGGTGACTCACACCCATCAGCAATCAGTACCAAATACCACAGTGCTGGGCGTGGGCTCACGCCTGTAATCCCAGCACTCGGGAGGCAGAGGCAGGGAGATTGTGGTGAGTTCGAGGCTTGCCTGGGCTACACAGTGAGCTCAGGGCCAGCCTGGACTACAAAGCAAGACCCTGTCTCAAAACAAAACAAAACAACAACTTCCAAAGCTGGCCAGGCAGCACTACTGTAGGCAGCCCCAGCCAAGGAACCACTGCACAGCAACAGTCCAACCTAACACCTGAGGGGAATGATGACCTCCCTGAGTCACTGGGGGGGAAACTAAATCATATGCCAAGCATTCCGCTCAGGTAAGCAGAGGTGTGGAAAGATTTCCATTGAAACATTTTCAGTGCTGGTGAATTTTATGTTTTACTGGGATAATTCCCACCTCCCCAGGAGAGTTGCTCCTGGAGGGTTCAGAAGACAATCTGTCCCACTTTGTGCCCAGTGGGCTGTCTGCACAGGCGCAGTGGACCTATGTGTACTGGGATGCCCTCAGTACATCCGGCTCCAGGGAGAACTATGCTGGGGGCACTGAGGGTGCTCAGTGAAACACTGCCCCTAAGCACCCCTGATGACAGGTCAGCAGTAGCCAGGGGTTCCTCCTCTTTGGAGGCATCATGGAGACAGGTAAAGTGCTACAGGCCCTGGAGCGAGCTCAGAGCTCAGTACCCAGCTCTTCCATCACTGAGCCTCTCTCTGACCCTCTGTTAAATGGAGACTAATACTCACGCAGGGACCACGAGAATTAAATGAGACCAACACCCCGGGCACCTAGCAAATGCTCAATAGCTGCAATGGGCCTCTCCTCCCGTGGCCCTGCATGTGGCTCCCGTTAGGTTCCAGCTGTTCCTTCCCTGCTTCTGCAGCTGCTCCTCCCCTGCTTCCCTGAGGCCTTCCGCTCAGCTCTCCTCGCCTCCTCCCTGGCCGCCTCAAAGACTCTCTCTGTGCACCTGTGGCTCCCAGGGCTCTACTACAACCCCATCTGCAACTCAAAGTTCTGGCTGCATCCTTTAAAGCACCTGAATTACCTGGGTCAGCAATCCCAAGGGGCACTATGCACAGTCCACTGTCCCGAACCTGCTCCCCTTCTCGACTGTGCCCTTCCCTCTCCTTCTTCTAGCACCATCCGACTACACAAACCCAAAGCCTCCTGTTCCCAGACTCCTCTCCTCCCTACATCCAAAGGTGAGTCCCTCTGCAGTGTCGGCCTCAGCCACAGCCCTCCCCACTGCAGCTGCCAGAGCGGCCACAACCACCCTTTTTGGTCTTTCTCCAAGACAACCAAGGTTCAGGGCCTTCAAATGCCTTGCCTGAACTACCTCCCAGCTGATTTCTCCACCACTTAACTCTGCCCTCTCTAATCCTTCTACACTTCATTCCCAGCTTCCTAAATACAGCTCTTATCTTCGTCATGAACCTGATCAAATGCTTGAAGCTCCATTTGCCAAGACAGGGTACCCAGTCGGCATCCACTAAGCATTAGCTGAATGACTTAAGCCAAATCTCCAAGACTTGGCTACAAGCTGCTCAACTGCTGCAGACTTTAGTCCTCTTCTCTCTGCCCTCCTCGCTGCCCCTCTGCAGATACAATGTATGTCTTCCCTTTCCATGCCTTTCTTCTCACCAGTTCCTTTGTCTGGCCTGATTACATCAATGTTCAATGTTCAAGGCCAACCCTGAACAGTAGACCTTGCATAAACCCCCTTGCAATCCCCCCAGTTTATAAATGCTCCCCTTCCTTGAGACCCCCAATAATATTTTGTAATAATGACTACTCTATACTCACCACTAATTATATATCAAGCATTCATTTAATTATCACAATAAACTTGTGAGGTAAGCATGCTTAACAGATAAAGAACAATGAGCATAAAGAGTAGGTATCCATCTGATATCACAGCTCTAATGGGCAGAGAAGACAGATTTAAACACAGATCTGAACCACAGAAGTCTGTGGTTTTGTCATTAACCTACAGGCTGACGCTGCATCTGGGCATACACCACCTCACCACCTCCATGGTGCTGTTACATATGGGGATTGTTTGTTGTTACAGCAAGTTAAGTGACC
This sequence comes from Thryonomys swinderianus, assembly GCA_004025085.1. Taxonomy (NCBI): domain Eukaryota; kingdom Metazoa; phylum Chordata; class Mammalia; order Rodentia; family Thryonomyidae; genus Thryonomys; species Thryonomys swinderianus. The sequence goes on from PVIC010000395.1 coordinate 112,408, forward strand.
CTTTCCTACAGGACATGGAGGTACATGTACTCCCACACTTGAGGTTGAGGCAGGAGGACTGCCATGAGTTTGAGGCCAGCCTGGGCTATCCAGTGAGTCTAAGGCCAGCCTGACCAGTATGACTGTCTCAAAAACAAAAGTAGCCCTTATTTGAAATACTTAGGACCAAAAGTATTTCATATTTGGGATTTTTTTTCAGATTCTGGAATATCTGCACATACATAATGGAATATCTTAGAGATAGACTTAACTCTGAATGTGGAATTCATTTGTTCCATATACAGTACACCTTAATAGCTGGGCACAGTGGTGCATGCCTGTAATGCCAGCACTCGGGAGGCAGAGGCAGGAGAATTGCTGTGAGTTTGAGGCCAGCCTGGGCTGTATAATGAGTTCAGGGCCAGCCTCAACTACAAACTGAGACCCTGTCTCAAAAAAAAAAAAAAAAAGATTGCCATGAGTTCAAGCCCAGGCTAGACTTAGATACGGAGTTCAAGGCCAGTGTGAACTACACAGTGAAAATCTCTCTCCATATATACACACACGTATATATATATGTGTATATATAATATATATACACACACATATATATCCATATATATCCATATCCATATATACACACACACACATATGTGGATATATATATATATATATATGTCATGTCTTATGTACATTTATAGTTTTTTGCAGTACTGGAAATTGAACCCAGTACCTTTGCACTGAGCTACATCTCCAGAACTATTTTATTTTTATTTTGAGACTTGACTTGCTAATTCATTGAGTTAGCCAAGCTGGGCTCAGACTTGTGATCCTCTTGCCTCAGGCCCCCAGAGTGCTAGGATTGTAGGTATATACCTTATATTTTTATTGCACCTGTGTCCTGATTGGACCCATCATATGAGGTCAAGTGTTGAATTTTTCTCTTGTGGTGTCATGTCAGTGCTCAAAAAAAATACAGTTTTAGGAGGACTATGGACTTTATATTTTCAAATTAAGGATGTTCAAACTATATTTATTGATCATTTTCTAACTGGTAAGTACTTTTCTATGTACTTTGTGTAATTTATGTTACTTGACTTTGAAAGATAGGTGCCATTAATATCCCAATTTATAGATAGGAAGCTTAATGCTAAGGTCGGTGCCCAGGTACTGTGGATGTAGAATCTCTCTCCTAACCACTCAGCTTACTGCCTTTTTATCTGTTTCCTCAATTTAAAAAGAACTTCTAGGGCTCGAGGGTTAGCTCAGTGGTCCCAGCACCTGCCTCACAAGTGCAAGGTCCTGAGTTCAATCCCCGGTAACCACATACAATGCTGGGCATGGAGACTCATGCCCACCAATAATCAATACCACATACCACAGTGCCAGGAGGGGTGGCTCACGCCTGTAATCCCAGCACTCAGGAGGCAGAGACAGGAGGATTGCTGAGATCGAGGCTTGCCTGGACTACATAGTGAGCTCAGAGCCAGCCTGAACTACAAAGCGAGACCCTGTCTCAAAAAGAAAAAAAAAAGAACTTCTAGAGCAAAAGATCTGTCTTATTTATCTCTGACTCCCCTGCAGCTCCCAATACAAAACCTATTACAAAAAAGGTCCTGGTTACCACCTGTTGAATTAAATAACTAATGAACTTAAAAGATACACATATAAGACACCCATGGCTACCTCCTTGTAGTGAACACATTACCACTACTTTAATACCAAGTAAGGTAGACACCTGACTCTCAGCCCAATTCCACCCAATGCCTCCCACATATATCTGCACACCTGTTCTTCCTGGATCACATTCTAGCCCGGTCTTTACACACACACACACATGCACACACACAGAGCTGATGCCAGGAAAGACAGGCACACAAACCATTGCAAAATTCCAGCCTACTCTCTCCAAGCTTTGGCAGATAATCAGCAGCAGGTATACTCTATTACTCAAACTTAGCTTTGTCTTCAAGTTTGTGTGGCCAAACACCCCCAGGGGTGGATGCAAATTTCCTGGCACAGAGATTCTCAGTCAGTTGGTAAACCCAGACCCCAGGAAGCAGGGGGATTCCACAGGATATAAATCCATATGGACACCAAGCATCTGAAGGCAGAATGGTACATCTTGCATATAAAGTTAAATCTATTTTTCTAATGTATATTTTATTAACCACAATGGCAAATATAATATCAAAGTCATCTAAAAGCTTTCCAATTTCACAGGAGCTTTGAGTCATTTATTTTCCCAATAAACAGATACAAAAATAATAACTGCTATTTGGAAAGAATACTGTGAATTACTGACTTTTAAAAATGCTCAGTGGCACAGTGCCTGCATGGAAAGCAGCATTCAGGAGGCTGAGGCAGAAGGATCACCAGGAGTTCGTGGCCAGCCTGAGCTACGTAGTAAATTCAAGGCCAGCCTGGACTACATAGTGAGACCTTGTCTCAAAACAAACAATGCCCTCAACTTCAGAAAAAGTTGGAAACCACTCAAAGTAGATAATAATGAAGAAACTCTAACTTCCAGGGAAGCTTGAAGACTCTGGGCCTCAGAAGTACTAGGTGATCAGGAGACAGAGCTGCTGCCCTTAGCCTTCCTACCTCCATCCCATTACCAACAATGGGAACCTATGCCCTTTCTCCTTGGCTACATAAGGCACTGGAAGAGGTGCAATGCGCACAGGATATGATAAAGTTGCCTTGAAAATAAGGAATAAAGATAGGGAAAAGAAATGAAGTTGTGGTGTGGCGAGAAGGAGGGGGACCAGTAGGGTCACTGCTGTGTCTGTCATCTCCAGGTGCAGACTGTGTCTGTGCATGGCCACCCACAATATATATCTGAAAACATGTACACATAAGGCCTTACCTCGAGCTTTTATTCTCTCAAGTACTTATTAACATCTTTTCACTCATTCTACAAATCTTTATCAAACACCCACCAAGTGCCTGATACTATATTAGGTGCAGAGATGAATAAAGACACATCTTGCCCTTTTATCACAGACAAAGCACATTCTCTCAACAGATCATACACACAGACACACAGACAGAAAACCCTGGCTGTACCAGCTGTCTGACACCCACTCAATATTTCCTTCTTCCCTCACATGAATGTCTTACACACACACACACACAAAATGGGTCAAATATACACATACAGCCACCTCTCCCAGCTCCATCACAGCTGGCACATTCATTTGATGCACACCCAGCATACCCATTTATTACAACTATCCGTTTCACATGCAGTCACTCAAACACATCCTACACACACAACAGACACATACTTCTCCCTGAAAGCCTCTGGCCAATGAACACTTTCAGAGAAGGGACCAACCAAGGTGCCTCTCTGTGCATTTCTCGTACACCTAGGCCCAAGTGAACCACAGTGACACCATGGACCAGTTGCAATACTCTCTCCATACCCTGAATTTCCCTTCCATCAAACTATTAGAATGGTTCATCCTATTTTCTCAGGAAGGGTTGGTGGGGTGGAGTTATAGGACTAGAAAATAAAAATAAGGTTCTGGAAAGATTTTTCATAAACTCCACGTGTCTTACCAAGGCCTCATATTCAACCACATGTCTGTGGGAACCTGCACATGAGCACAAACCCTTACAGCTGTGTACTGCTCACCCCACTAGGCAAAGGGTTCCTAACAATAAGCACTACTATTCAGACAGATCTATTCACACATAAAATACATGCTGCCAGACTCATGGGCCTCTGCACACAAGACACAATTTCACAGTTTAGGGAGCACCTGAATTCCCTGGAGAAAAAGCGAGAAGGCGTCAGATTAACTGAATACACACAGTTCCTGAAGGTACATCCTATATCCGTGTACAAATAACCCCACAAAAATAATTCCAAGGGGCCGGAGGGTTAGCTCAGTGGTTCCAGGGCCTGCCTCACAAGCGCAAGGACCTGAGTTCGATCCCCGATTACCACATATAATGCTGGGCGTGGAGACATGCCCACCAACAATCAACACCGCATACCACAATGCCGGGCGTGGTGGCTCACACCTGTAATCCCAGCACTCGGGAGGCAGAGACAGGACGATTGCTGAGTTCGCGGCGGCTTGCCTGGGCACCATAGGGAGCTCAGGGCCAGCCTGAACTACAAAGTGAGACCCTGTCTCCAAAAAGCAAAAAAATAATAATAATAATAATAATAATAATTCCAAGCTCGCAACTACAAATACACAACCAAACCTATGACCTGGCACTTTGCAAGGCTGTCCATGTACACACAGCTATGGGAACATCCACTCTAAGAGTCTCACTAGTTTGTAGGCACAAACGTCTCACACACACACACACACACACACACACACACACACACACACACACCCCTCTCCAGTGACCTAACCCTTCAGAGGTACTGGAGAGAGGAAAGCATGTCTAACTGCACTCCTGTCCTGGGAAAAGAGCTGTCATCCCAAACTGACAAGGAACCTGTCTCCCACATTCAGCCAGACCAAAGTAAACAAGGTCCTGAAAGTCTCTCCTTTCTTTATCCCCATTCAAGCCACCATCCAGCCCCAGTTCAACTCTCTACCCAGTTATTTCACTTCAGACACGCCCTCTCACAGCTAGGGTGTAGGCTCAAACTTCCACCATGTTCCATCCTTGTCCCAGAGCCCCAGGAGTCCCGAACCCCAAGGTCCACAGGTTAAACAAGCCTCCCTAGGGCCAGAGGGTTAGCTCAGTGGTTCCGGCACCTGCCTCGCAAGCACAAGGTCCTGAGTTCGATCCCCGGTAACCACATACAATGCTGGGTGTGGAGACTCACGCCCACCAGCAATCAATACCACATACCACAGTGCCGGGCGTGGTGGCTCACACCTGTCATCCCAGCACTCGGGAGGCAGAGACAGAACGATTGCTGAATTCAAGGCTTGCCTGGGCTACATAGTGAGCTCAGAGCCAGCCTGAACTACAAAGCGAGACCCTGTCTCAAAAAAAAAAAAAAAATGCCGGGCTTGGTGGCTCAAGCCTGTCATCCCAGCACTCGGGAGGCAGAGGCAGGAGGATTGCTGAGTTCGAGGCTTGCCTGGGCTACATAGTGAGCTCAGGGCCAGCCTGAACTACAAAGCGAGACCCTGTCTCAAAAAAAACCCCAAAAAACAAAAAAAAAAAAGAAAGAAAGCCTCCCTAGCAGAGACCAACTGCTATCCTGAGCCCTCACCAAAGCCGCCCAAGAGGATCATCTCTCCTTTTCCCATATCTTTTTCTTCTCAGGCCATTTGGTGGTAAAAAGCAACACTTGGGGGTTGGAGATTTAGCTCAGTGGTTCTGGCGCAAGGTCCCTGGTTTGATCCCCAGTAACCACATACAATACCGGGTGTGGTGACACTCCCACCAGCAATCAGTACCACATACCACAAATGCCTGGCTGGTGGCTCACGCCTATAATCCCAGCACTCAGGAGCCAGAGCAGGAGGATTGCTGAGTTCGAGGCTTGCCTGGGCTACATAGTGAGCTCAGGGCCAGCCTGAACTACAAAGTGAGACCCTGTCTCAAAAAAAGAAAAAAAAGCAGGGCTGGAGATTTAGCTCACTGGTTCCGGGGCCTGCCTTGCAAGCACAAGGTCCTGAGTTCGATCCCCAGAAACCACATACAATGTTGGGCGTGGTGACTCATGCCCAGCAGCAATCACTACCACATACCACAGTGCTGGGCGTGGTGGCTCATACCTGTAATCCCAGCACTCGGGAGGCAGAGACAGGACGATTGCTGAATTCAAGGCTTGCCTGGGCTACATAGTGAGCTCAGAGCCAGCCTGAACTACAAAGTGAGACCCTGTCTCAAAAAAAAAACAACACTTGGTTCCCTCCATCCTGTTGAATACTGGCAGTGTCCCACTCCCTACACTTGCTCACCTGCCCTCTAGCTCAGGCCTTCATCTGTAGGTTCAGTCCAGCCCTCACAACCCTGGCCTGTCCCCTCCGCCCATCTTGCCTCAGATCTTCACAGAATGCGGGGATGGCCAGAAACAGCCCAGATCCTCATGGTCTCTCCATCCACAAGGCCTGCTCCTATGTTTCAGAGGCCCACACCTCTCCCTTACACACTTGTCCACAAAGGGCCCACCTACACAGGTCCTACCCAAACCCTCATGGCCTCACAACTGACACCAAAGAAACTCTACAGGCCCCGCCTCCTAGACAAGACCACACAGGCTCCAGCCCTCAAACACCCGGCCACACTTATTTGCCTTCCCACACAGGCCCACTCACAACCCTTCCAGACTCCACACACCCCATCCACTCCCCCACCTCGGCCCACGCAGGCCCCACTCCGGGGTCCCACAGTCCACACACACACAGTTTCCACCCTTGTCTCTCGAAGGCCGGATCCCTAGGACCTCAGTGGCCCTTCAGCCCCGAACACACAGAGGAGCCTAGGTACCCCGCAAGCAGTGCAGCCACGCCCACCGTCACACCCACTCCAGCCGGCTTGCCGGACCAGTCTTGGGAGGCTCTCTCGCCTTACACACTGTCTCTCCCCTGCGCCAAGCCGGGAGGCCAAACCCCGACCCCAGCCTCACGCGTGCGCAGCTCCCCCGGGACTCACCTTCGCTGCAGAACTTGCCGCCGAAGCCTGTGTGGCTGCAGTCGCAGCCCACCTCTCCCGGTGCCAGCACGGTGCAGAGCCCGCCGTTGGCGCAGGGGTTGCGCGCGGGCGCGCACAGCGGATCGGCGGCCGCACCGCGCAGGCCCTGGCTCCCCAGCAGCGCCGGGGGCCGCTCACCCAGCTTTAGGTTGGCCAGGAGGCCGCGGAAGGGCGGCTCGTACTTGGCGGTGCTGAGCGTGAGCGCCGAGAGGCGCACGTCCGGCGGGATGCCGCCCACAAACAGGTCGCTGGCCACCTGCATCTCACGCCTCTTGGAGCGCACCTCGGCGGCGCGGGTCTCGCCGTCCACCGCCAGAGCCGTGCGGCGCGCGTCGCGGGTCAGCAAAACCATGTGCCAGCGGTCGTCGGCCACCGGCGTGTCCAGCTGCAGCGTGGCCGGCTCGGCGCACGAGAGCGTGAAGCGCAGCCGCAGGCGCCCGTCCACCAGCAGCAGCTCCAGGAAGTCGCAGTCGCCGCCGTCGTCCAGGTAGAGCAGCAGCGCGCGCGTGGCGTTCGTGCGCAGGCTGAAGCTGAGCTCGCCACTGCTCGCCGCGCCCGCCCAGCGCGCGTAGCGAGCCCACTGCCCGGGGCCGCCGCCGAACTCCAGTCCGCCGGCACCCGCCGCAAGCGCGAGCACAAGCAGCAGGAGCCGCGGCGGTGGCGGTCGCCACCGGCTCCCGGGCGCCATGCCTCCGGCGGCCCCGGCCCCGCTCCGGCTTCAGAGCCGCGGACGCATGGGGAGAGCAGGGGGCCGGGCGCCCCCGCGCCGAGCGGGGCTGCCTCGCCGGCTCACAGCGCCATGGGCCCGGCCGCGGAGCGAGATGCGCACAGGCCGGTGCAGACGTCCCCCGGGCGCCGCAGCGGGCTCCGACGGGTGTAGGGAGAGAGGCGCCTGCGGGGAGACAGAGAGGATATCGTTAGTGAGGGACTCGTGAGAGGGGCCCGCCAGTGCCGGGCTGTCCCCTCCGATGACCACCTGTTTCCTTAGGATAGGCCCCAGCCTGCAGAAAGACCTGAAAGCGAGAGAGCCCATCAGGACGTCAGTACGCAGGAGCCAACACTTGCGGAGAGCTACTACTACTATCCAGGGGTTTTACTGACTTGAGGCGTGGACAGGTGGTAGTGACAGCCACGAGTCCAGTAGGAGTCCACACCCGCTCCCCTCACTCCAACCCTCTCCAAGGACGCAGGCGTCAGCACCAAGGCCAGCTCCTTGGGGGCCGGCGAGGCCTCTGGACAAACGGTGACCCCCAACCCCTTCTCGGAGCTGCCCAACCCCGTCCGAGGCTCTCCCACCTTCAGCCACGGATCACTCTCTTCCATCAGCTCTTGATGCTGGATAATGAAATTGCTAAATAATTCATTGAGATTAATTAAGTGCCAATTCATCAATGGTATCACAGGGTAACCAGGCTGGGAAGGAGGAAAGAGAGAAGCCAGCTAGACCCAGGTATCCGTACCCCTCATACCCCTCCATCCCTGTAAGGGTACAGGCACCCAGTTTCCTTACCCACGCCTCTCACCCAAACAACTTTACCTCTTCCGGGCCCTAGTCTCACCAGCGCAGGTCGTTCTGAAACTAATCTGCCTGTTGCCCTCAACTTCCAGCTCCCCCTCCTCGGCCTCAGGGCTGGCCCTACTACCTGAGTTCTCTTTGCCACTCAGTTCTTCCTGGCCCCCCAGCCAGGGATGGAGGAGCTACCAAGAGGCAGGCAGGTTCATTTGCATAAAATTGCCTTTCTGAAATGATTACCCTTGTAACTGGCTGTCAGAGAGCAATTTATACCCCACAACGGGGAGGGGAATTTGCATCTCGTTAAACTCCCAGTCGTAATTATTTATATCCAACAACCCTCCTGAATATTGCATTGATTTTATTTTGGGGAGGGAAAGAGGGAAGAAGGTAGAGAGAAGCAGAGAGGAGCCAGGGTTTAGGAAAAGACAGGGAAAGAAGATGGCAGGGAGGAAGAGGAAGGAGAGGAGCACATGAAAAGTGGCAGAGATGGAAGAATAATGGAGGGAAAAGGGGGCCTGATGGGGAGAAAAGAGAGAGAAGATTGAGAAAATTAAATTGCAAATTCAAACAGCATTTGTCAAGGCACTGGCTCTTGGACTTTTTTACAAATGTCATTTTACTTAATCATTATTCCCATTCATCACTGGGGGACGCACAGGGATAAGTCTGACGACTTGCCCAGGGTCACACAGGCAGTCAGCAGGGACCTGGGCTTCCCATCCAAGCCTGTCCAACTCTGTCACACCCAGGGAGGTGACAGTGGACCAGACAGCCACACATGTAGCTCACAGAGATGGGAGCAGAGAAAAGAAAGCTGGCTTGGTGAGGGGAAGGAGAGGAGGGTAGGATACGGAGCCAGAGAGCTATGTGGGGGGGAGGCTGAAGTATGAAAAGAGAAAGCTAGAGTCCTCTTAAAACACCATGGTGAGGGATGAGCAGAGGATCATGGGAGGGTGGGCGTGGTTCGAGTGACACAGCAGAAGAAAGATGGGCAGGTAAGTCTAAACCATCAGTAAGGTCTAGGGAGACATCTCTAGGAGACCTGCAAAGCACTGTCCTCCCTTCCCAACACCTCCGATCTGGCTCCCTCTGACTGTTCCCCCATCCCATAAGCACTCCTTTGGGGGACCGAACTGTCCTGTCCCAGCACCCCTCCAAGGAGTGCCCCTTCCAAGGCAGGAGAGAGAAGCTCCAGGCCTGCAGCCCCCGTCCCTACAAGCACTGTTGGGTTATATATAGTTTGCCACTGCCTCTCCTCATTGGGTAATGGAGATAATTAACATGTGCGGGCTAATTAGCCAATCAAATTAAATGCAGCACCTGCTCCCAGCCTGATTGACGCCCTCCCCCCACATACACACGCACCCCCACTCCAGAACAGGGCAAGGAGGGGGCCCCCGAAGCTCTGGAAGGGAAAAGCCCAAACTCCCCTTTCCTCTACCAAAGGGTCAGCTGAAGACCATGCCAGCAGAAACCCAGACCTCCTCCGGAAGAATGACCCTCTCTCTGCCTCACCTGCTGGGTCTCAGCTCAGCCCACCCGGCCTCTGCATCTGCCTCTCCCAGGGATCCCCACCCCCACCTCTGGACACTATTTTGGGGGAGGAAATTAATTAGCTATTGATTTCCACTAGTGGAGAGAATAGGATTTTGTACTGCTGTCCACTCGATCCCTGAGGCTGGGAGGCAGGCAGCAGGGCCCTGAGAGCCGGCGGGCAGGTCACCTGGTTGGGACCAGGGTACAAAGTGGGTAAGAGTCTGGGAGTGGGCAACTCCACTGGCCTGGGTGTGGACAGGGAGTAGAGGCCTGCCGTGCGCAGGCACAGGTCTGTGGGCACCATGGGACAGGGGCCGAGCGTCTGTGGTGCGTCCAGGGAGGGGTAAGGACAGGGTCTGGGCCCTCGGCCCCTCCAGGCTCATTACTCATTCTCCCCACAGCCCACAGCTCTGCAGCACAGGCGGTCTGGCTCTGTGCCTGGGGCACGGGGGCTACAGGGCCGACCACGAGGAAGCCCTGGCCCTCCCCAACCCTCTCTCCAGGAACCCGAATACCCTTGGGGCAGCTTCAGGCTTACAAGGCAGAGACAGCCCCCAGAGGAGCATGAGTTAAACGGACACCTGGGTTCTTTCCACGGCACCCCACCCACCCTGCATTGCCCAGGACACCTGCACTGCTCCTTCTGGTCTCACCCACCCACCTCCAGCCCACCCTGCTCTGGCACACGGGGGTTGCTGCTGGCTGGGCTTCCCAGCTTCCTCAGGTCTTGCTGCTTGGGTCTGTGGCCTCAGCAGCAGCCTTGTCCCCAGAGATCTGCTCCCTGTGGGCTGTAGCCGTTCCCTTGCATAACAACATCTAATAAAGGCTCGCTGCACTCGGTGTCCGACACTGTCCCCAACTCCCAGCTTCCCCAGTACTCATTGCCAGTGCAGGAACACTGCCCAGAGTGGCACCCAGAGTAGCCTGCCTCCTCACAGTGCCGGGGCAGTGCATACTGCCAGCCCTGCTGGCCCCCGGCCACACTCCTCTGGGGAGCTGACCTCTCCCACGGGAAGACTCCTGGGCTTCCGCACCCAGGCAGCGTCTTGTGCCCTCTACCCACAGATGGACTCACCAGCCTCGGGCACATGGTGACATCCAGGAGGGGCTGGGGGTGGGATGACAAGGCCACTCTCAGAATCTCCGTCTACTCTCCCCCTCTCTACACCCTCTCCTGGCAACTATTCTGGGTCTCCCGGAGCCAGACAGCCTCCTCCTCATCTTCCCACAGCCCAGAATGCCACTGTGGCATGGAGGCGGCAACTTCCAGGCTCCCCAGCACTGCGTCAGGCCGGACCCTCTCAGCCGTCCCCACATGTTACTTATCCTCCAGGCTCTAAGAAGCAGTCTTGTCACCCAGGCTCACAAAGCGCCAGGTTAGCAGGCGGACTTTACCCACCCAGCTGCCGGCCCTAAAGCCTGTGGCCAGGCCTCCACTACACTGCCCTCAGGTCACAGGGTAGTGTTGGGCTCAGAGCTCACCACCACTGGGGGGACCTTCACAAGGAGCACGCCCAGGGCTCAGAGCACACCCAGGACTGAAGACAGGGCATTTGTGCCCATGGGCTCGTGCCTCATTTTTTTGTTTGCTTGTTTTTTAATATGAAAACTGGGTCCAGAATGGGTCAGAGACTGACAAGGGCTCGTAGAGAAGAGCAAGTCTACAGCCAAGGTCACTAGCCTTCCATCCTAGGTGCTCCCACTGAGCTCCTGCCTGGCCAAAGGTCCCCGCCCCCACCACCAGAGCAAAGTGGGCAGATACATGTGAATTCCAGAGAGAGAAAGTCTGTGCCCGCCCTGACAGAGCACAGCAACCAGTCAGGCCCTCTCTGGTCAAGCCCATGTGCCCCCCCACCACACCCACACACTGCATATGCATATACCCCTTCAACTGTGGGAATGCCAGCCTCTCTGGCTCTCTTCACGCCAGCATCCTCTCATGCCAGCTGGGAGTGAGACAGCAGGGGCCTCCCCCAGGCACCACGGAGGAAGAGCTGGGTTTACACACATTCTGGTGGCCCCAGAAGGCAGCCCATGGACAGGTGGGAGAAGTGCGTGTTATAAGGGGGAGATTTTGGCTTAAGCTAAAGAGAAACTTGCTGGCAATCCAAGCCATGCAACACTGGAGCAGGCCTCGGGGTGAGTTCCCGGTCTGTGGGGGCGAGTGAGCTGAAGAAGGATGAGTACTGCCTGGAGATTCTCAGGTGGGGCTCTTGAGTCATGAAGGGTGAGGCAGGTGGGATCAGACTGACTCCCGAGGTCCCCTCGGGTTCAGATCGGGTTCAGAAGGACTGTGTGGGGCACACTGTCCTCCCCCCAAGCCCCCGGCAGGACTAAGAGTTCCTACCTCCCCTCCCGCTCCTTTCTTCCAGCCCTAAGGACCTAGCAGAGATCAGCCAGACCCCAGCAGCAGAAGAAAGCAAGATAGTCCAGTGGTTAGAGGCACTGGCTCTGGAGCCTGCTTCCAATACCAACTCTGCCTCAGTCCAGCTGTATGACCTTTAGCAAGTTACTTAGCCTCTCTGTGCTTTGGTTTCTTTATAAATAAAATAGGGATAGTTATAGTATTGTCAGAATCAGCATTAATGTGTGTAAAGCACTTAGGATAGAGTCTTTAGCAGAGACTGAAGTGTGAAAAAGTAAAAACTCCTCATCTCAGCCTTTTTACCAAACCTTTGGCAGAACTACACATGTCTAGTGTTCCTTTGGATTCTCACTGGGGCCTCAGGGGAGAATAACAAGCCACAGGCTACTGTGCCCCATTTCATAGAAGGGAACAGTATGGAGAGGAGAGGGGCCCACAGCAGAGCTTTGACTCTGCTTTGGTTTCATCCAGCCAATGGGTCCCTGGTCTGCTGGCACCCAGGGAAGGGGCAGGAGGTGCTGGCAGGGAGTGGGTGTGCTCATAGGCCCTCAAGCGGGGCTTGGTAGGCACAGAGGAAGCAGGAAAGAGCTGTGGGTGGGGGCTGCCTGAGGTGGGCATAGTGAGCCTGCTACAGGTGTGTGGAGCTGAGAAATGGGCAGCCGGGAACAGAGGTCCACCAGAGTGGCTCAGTGGAGCGGGGGCTGGAGCCCAGGTGCCAGCAGCCTTGGGGTGGCATGAAGGCCGTGGAAGAGATGAGCACACCGAGTGTCCCTGTGCCGTGCACAGCTGGGGCATACCGACCTGGGCAAGGGCACCCAGTGACACAGGGGACAGATGGTCTCCAGGGGCGGCCTGGTGAGTAAGCCTGAGGTGCCTGGGAATGTTCACAAAGGTATCCATGACAGAGGTGTGTGTGTGTGTGTGTGTGTGTGTGCATGTACATGTGCATATGTGTAGGAAGGGTTATGGTAATAATGATAAAAATAACTACTGTTTACCAGAGGCTTTCTATGGGCCTGACAAATATATCAGATGAAATAAAGTTCACAGAGACTGACACACAGTAAGTGCACAATAAATAAATAGTTGTTGCCACTGTAATCAACTCATCTAGTCCCCATAACACCTCATACAGTAGGTACAAGAGCACCCATTTCACAGATGAAGAAGCTGAGGGGCAAAGCAGGGCCTTCACCCTCACCTCCCCAAATTAAATCGTGGTGGTAGCAGAACATCAGCTTTGTAAATGACGCTGAGGTGCCATGCACTCTCATTTGTTGAATGACTGTCAGGCAACCAAGAGCCATGTCAGTGTGGAAGGGCCAGGATGGGAGAGCAAGGACAGATGGAGATGCAGGGTGGGTGGCGGCGCAGACTTGCATGGGGCATCCCTGTGGGGTTTGGGCAGGAAGCTGCTGGAGAATGGACAGTGTCTCCAGCCCAAGGCATGGGCCAGGGCCCTGCGTGTGACAGGATGGGAGGGACTCTGGTCACGGTCAGGAGGGTTGGAGGGCCCAGGGCTTGGGAGATTTTAGGCCTAGAGCACAGGCATAAGGGCACGTGAGCCTGCAGGCGTATGCTGGTGTGCACTCTCACAGGCTTTGGGCAAAGGCCCAGGACCCAGACCAGCACGTGCCTGTCATGGTGCACCTGGAAAGGAGCTGGTGTCTCTGGGAAGGTGTGCACGCGTGGGCACATGCACCTGGGAGGGAGGGCCTGAGCACAGGTGTGCCGAGGGCTGCGGCAGTGAATGGTTAGACTGTGTTTGAGGGTGAGGGCCAGCAGCATTGTGGCCAGGGCACTAGGGGCTATTTGTGTGTCATATACATCAAGGCATGGCTCCAGGAGGAGGTCTTTGAGGCTGGCAGCAAGGTGCCAGTCTCCCTGGGAGGGGAGTGTGGGTGGTATGCTGCCAGGAGGTGTACTGTATACATAGGTGTGTGTGCCTGTGTGGGTGTGTGTCTGGGTGAGTGCCACTGAGTGTGTGTATCTGTGTCAGGATGTCTGTGTCACCAGTAAAGGTGGGCTGGATGGAGCAGCTGGACTGAACAGAAATCGGGCCTGAAAAGGAAGAGAGGCCTCCACCAGCCTGTCCAAAACTGGGGCCCCTCCTCATAGGAGCCCCTTGTCATGTGGAATCAGCCCTGGTCACCAAGCCAGGAGGGGCCCAAGGTCCTGGTGAGATCCCCAGTAGCCACTGGCACATGGGCTGGCTGGTCCCACTCACCCCAGTGCCACTGAGGCCAGACTGAGTCTGAGAACACTTCCCCCAGCAGGGACGCAAGACCACCAGAAAGACCTGGGCCAGTCTTGGATGAGAGCATTCCAGAGACATCCCTGGAAGCAGGAATTAGGGACCTGAGGGGCTGAAGCACCCACAGAACAGAAGGCCCCACAGGTAATGGACCAGCCAACCTCCTTCCTCTCTTCCTTCCTGTTCCCTTCTCTTTCTCCTTCCCTGGCAGAAGACAGGAATGTGAAACCCTGAAGTCCACCCTCCCCCAGAAGGAACGTCCAGACACTGGGAAGGTGGACAGGAAGGAGGGGCAGAAATAAATAGAAGGGCACCCCAACACACACAGAAACCGGGTCTGTAGAACTCCCCCAAAGCAAAGAGTGCTGGCGACCCAAGACCCACCCCCTAAGATTTATTTCCTAGCTACGAGACTGGACAGCCTCCCTTCACCTCTAGGCAACAAGACACAGCCCCTCCCATCCATCCCTTGCTCAGTGAGGCACCGAACGCCCTCTCCCAGGGCTTGAGGGGAGCAGGAGTGAAGGAGACAACAGCATCCCGCCCCTCAAAACTAATTTTACCTCTAAGAGCCCATCAAGGGTTCCAGGGCTCAGACTCCAACCCAGAGAACCTGGGGCAGACTGCTCCCTTGCTGGGGAGGAGGTTGGGACCTGAGAAATGAGGTGGGGGAGCCAGCCCAGGCCCTGCAGCTTCCTCTCCCCCTGCAGCACTCTGGCCAGAACCCTGTCGCCGCCCCCAGCGCATTCCCACCCCAGCAGAGCCCCCTCCTACTGGTTTCCCAGTCTCCCTCCCTCTACACCCCCGGCCTTCCCCCACAAGCTTCCGCTCCTCTGCCTCAACACCCCCCCATCCTGCCCAGCTCTCCCCAAGCACAGACC